>JAJJWW010018512.1:0-46464 GCA_023531295.1 Papaver armeniacum | reverse complement strand
TGATTGAATTGCCTTACATGTATGTTAGGATTCTTAACAAGAGAGACCAAAATAAAGGCCTGACCAATAGGAAACACCCAGAAACAAACGGAACTCTGCCAGATTTTCTTCTTGCAGTTAACTCTCGTGAACCCGATGACCGATCCTTTCCCGCAACCTCTACCGAGTAAGATCCGATAAGCTCGGTAAGAGATGGACCGAGAAGCCGACTCAAGATGGCCGACTACTTCCCTTGACTCATTGACTGTACCACTTGACCGTTTGGCAGATTACTTTGGGCCCAGTGCCGTGACAAATATTATGTCGTGAAAAGATTATACCATGAACCGGTGGTGACTTTGCCGGCATAATTCCAGTGATCCTGAGGACTTTCCTGACGACTTAAAGTTACAGATTTGTGTGTGAGTTTGTCTCATGGGTTTGAAGATTTGGACTTGGAATTGGATGAAGAATTGGGCTTGAATTTGGAAAGAGGAGATGGAAGATTTGAGAAAGACTTGGACTTGGAAAGAAGACTTACAAATGGAAAGGGATTCTATTCCTAAGAGGATTGCTAGGAAATTGAAGCCTATAAATAGAAAAGTTCTATACACACTTTTTACACACCTTTTACACACACAACACTTCTATTTTCTTTATTCTTTGTGTGAACTCCTTAACATGAGTAGCTAATTTTATTATTGATTAATGATGAATTCCTAGTTCTTAACATGTTTTGAGTTTTGTTTTAAAATCTACCTTGAAGTTTTTCACATGATTATCGTTTGTTTTTACTAATAGGAATGTTTATACATTCATGGTTGTTTGATAGATTATTTAGAGTGCACGCTGAATTGATTTGTTAACTTAACCTAATCTAGTATAAGTTAGGTAATACATAATCGTTCTCACACTTTACACAAGTAGAAAACACTTAGACCTTTATGCGGAGGGATTCCGTGGAGCAATTTTGTGTAAAAACAACGCTAGAAAGTGGACCAAGCGGGCCCGAGTCTAACTACTAGTACTAAACCTAAATTCATAAATCTTAATGCGTTCGAGAATTACATCTTGTAAGCGAACCTCAAGGTGATTCTTTTGAATATAATCTGATAACTAAGCGGACCTGTTACTCAGTGAAACAAGGGATTTTGGGTCTAGCTAAGCGAACCTGCTATCCTACGGTTGGTGATAACCTGTGACTAATAACATGTGGATGAAAAACATAACTTGAATCATTGTTTTGCAATGAAGAACGACTCCTTGATCTAACTTCTCTTATTGATTTCAACTTTATCTTTTTAATTGCTTTGTTTAATTTCTTTTTCTTTATAAAATGTAAAACAAAATACCCCCTTGTGACATTATAATACAACTAAAACCTATTGCTCCTCGTGGGAACGAACTTAACTACCACCATATTACTTGTTATTTGAGTGGAAAAATATTCACTAATTTGTCGTGTTTTTCCTTCACTTTTTCCAAAAGATGAGATACAGTCTAGAAACTCTATCAACGGTGGTAAGCGTGTGAACGCCGAAACTTGCCTGTAAATTATATAAATTGGAAGATGATGGAGACTCGGAAGAGCTTGTCGCGAGAAATTAGTAAGACTATTCATATGGAACTTAAACGACGTCGGGATAAAGGTTATGAAACCGATGAAGATTCTTATTATGGTGAGTCTGAAAATGAAGATGATTGTGTTGAAAATGACCAACCTATGGAGACTTTTGAAGACGCTAGTGTAGATTACTCGAGCCTTGATCTTAATAATGATCAAGCACCTATTCAAAAGGTAGAGCTTGAAGATGATGCATTTAGTGCTTGGAAAAAATTCATTAGGGAAAGATATGAGTCCGCTGGAAGTGTATGAGCGTTGCAACAATGAGGAAGTTATTCCAACTCCGGATCATAATAACGATCCTTCGCCTATTCAAAAGGAGGAGATTGGGTGTGACTTACATATTGTTGTAAACGGTGTAACACCCTCACAAGAAGATCTTACAATTTATACCAACGAGAATAATTTTATTGAATGGCCCGATTCCGATGATGAGAATGTTGAAGAGATGATGCTAGAGGATGAAACCAAATTGATTGATTTTGTGGAAGACCCAGTTGAACTTGCCAATGATTTTAATGATGCCAAAACTTTGGTTAAGGTAGACAATAACGACGAATGGTTGCAAGATTTGATAGAGGACCACGATATGCAAGAGGTAAGTAATTCACATGAATTCTCTAAGGATGAAGAGGATTCCGTAAAACAAGAGATTGTGCAAGGTTTTTTCTAACCTTTTGCATATTTATTCTTCTCATTTACATCTTATTGGTTTGAATGTATGTGCTTCGAAAGTATTTTTGGATGATTTTGTTTCTAAATATCCACCATTGGAAACACTTGATGCTAACACTATGCAGGTTTGCCAAGAGGAATACATGGAAGTTCCCAAATTCTATGTTCTTTATACACTCCCGAGTGTGGACAATAATAAGTGTGGGGGAAACTTCTATCAAGCGATAACATCATTATTATTTTCTTGTGCTAACATTTGTATGGAGTTATTGTTTGCAAAACATGTATTATGGGTGGATCCCCAAATTTTCCGATTGTTAGTATATGGGGAGTGAATCTTACAAGAGCCAAGTCGTGGGTAGTCGACGTTAAACCAAGCGCTAAATGGGAGACAACCCATAGGTTTTGTATTTCTTATCCTTTTGCTTTTTGTTTATTTATTTTTCTTGTTCCATATCATGTTAAAGTTTCCCAACTTGACTTTACTAGGAAGATTCAATTACATTGAGGACAATGTAAGGTTTAAGTGTGGGGGAGTGGTTAAGCATGTATTTTATAAAAAAAAAAAAAAAAAAAAAAAAAAAAATTGCATAAAACCACCAACTTTTAGATATTTTAGAGTCACTAGCATACTTATAGGTATGTTTAAATAGAGAATTCCAATTTACATATCCTAACTGGAAGTGTTAGGGAACTACGTTCGGATTTCTTGCTTGTTAGAGTGTTAAATAATGGATTTAATCACGCCGGTGATGCAAATTAAGAGCAGGGAGAAATGCATTATTAGAGTTGTTGATCAATCATTAGTGAAGACTACCCGTATTTATATCATGTGAGGCACCACCAAATTTTCTTTGTAGGGACTAAAAAAGCTTTCTTTTGAGTGTGTGTCACCGACACGTTAATTCCTAGTAGAATGGTGAGATACCTAACCTCCCACCAATAGAAGCACTACTCTTTGATCTCTTGAGTTTTAATTTTGTCAATCATGAGGGTGACGTCTATAGATGAAAGCCTCCTTCTTGTAGTTCGATTTGCAGTTAGCACCATTCTCTCTCTCGACAACAACGGCTCCATAGAAATACCATCATCATCAACAAGGAGCGACATCAAAATCTACAAGGAAAGTTGAAGACGTTCAAGGTTTACAAGCAACGGAACGAGAAAAAGAGCAAATTTCAAATTTAAGTAAAGCAACATACAAATGAGCGGATTTTTACATATATGTTGAGGACTTACAATAAAATGAGGTAATTATATATCCAAGTATGAAGACTTATATACGAGAGCAAAGAAAAACAAAAGGTGAGAATTATTGAAGTTTATGATTTCGAGACGATACAAGTTGTGAAGAATCAAGCGGTAAAGTACTTTTCCCATGGCAATGGTTTGTTTTATTTTCACTTTGTTTTGTATTTTATTTCTCTTGTCTTTAAAAAAAAATGAAAAAAAAAAAAAGACAAGAGAAATTTTATTTTTTTGTATTTATTTAATAAGCCGTGGGGAAGGAAATATATATAAAGAAGTTTCAAGCGACAAGGTAAAAGAGTTACAAATTGTTAAGGATTTATGAAATTCAAGAGTTTATCATCAATAGTTGAAGCCAAGACGAAGACCAAGAAGATAAAGACGAGGAGCAGAAGACGTTTCTGTTGGATGCCGTGAGAGTGGTGTTATCATAATTGGCGATCGTATGTGAAGGTGAGTAATTAATATCATCCTCGATAATAGTGGTTGATTTCCTTTCTTAGAGATCGTCAGAAAAATGATATTTCAAAATGTTAAAAGATGTGGGTTTTTTAAATATTTCGGAAGTTTTCCTTCCCTCCATTCAATGTGTTGCAGTAATTCTCTCTTCATTCCTACCTTCACACATGTGAGAACCATATAAGTACGTCTTTCGAGTGCAATTTCATAAAACCCTTTTTGGTGAGGCGGAGTCGGCGAAATGCTTATTGGTCGTTCTCAAACACGCTTCTCTCATTATGGTGTGTTATTTCTCACTCAACATTTAAGAATGAGAATATGTTCTTTAGTATTTCTAACTTCTTATTATCAAAGATGCGTAAACTCTATGTCCTCATAGCTCTTTGGATGCTTGAGACGTTGAACGCTTTGAAGTTGTAAGTTTTAGTTTGATTTGCTCGAGGACTAGCAAAGTCTAAGTGTGGGGAATTTGATAGGGTGTAGAATACACCTTATTTACTATCTATTGTTTATGCTTTCTCTCTTTATGTTTTCTTGTAAATTATGTACTTTATGCGTGTTTTTGAGTTATTAGGTACTCTGAGTCATACGGAGAAAAGAAGAAGAAATCATCCAATTTGAGCAAAAATGGCTAAATTGTCATTTCATGGGCGGACACTATCCGGAGCCAAGTCATGGTTAAGGGGAAACACTTTTGGAGGAGCACTAAAGACAAATTCGGCTAAGGATAAGGGGATACCCATTCAAATGTTAAAGGCATCCAAGTTAGGTACTCAAGGCACCTATGTAAGCTAGCTTGGGATGTTATTGGCTAGCCCATATTAGTGCCCAGGTCCGGACCCATTTGTATAACCTAAAATTGAGTTCTCTCTCAATTATTATTTTTTTCACCTGAAACTGAGAAAAGAGAAAAGCTGCGCAAGCAGCTGTGGATGATGAAATTGAGAATTTGAGAGAAACTCAAGAATTCGAGAGACAAACAGAGATGATGGGAAGAGATGGAGAAGATGATGGTGATGTTGTTGTTGGTTTCAGGAAGAAGAAAAAGAAATCATGTCACCCAGATGAGCAAAAGGGGATCTGAGATTTACAGAAATTGAAGATGGGATAATCTGTTTAAAGAACATGAAATTGGAGCTGGGTTCAGTTTAAATTTAAAATTGCAGTTAGGGTTTGCCGTTTCTATGAAACAGATGGGTTTGTGGTTGATTTGAGTTCAGTTCAGTTGAGAAATAGAAAGATGAAGAAATTGCTACCAAAACTGGGAGATTGCAGGGGAGATGATGAATATGTTGCTGCTATGAAGATGGAATCGTAGATGGGGTTGAGCTTGAATGAGTTATTGTTGCTCTATGGGTTTGAATTGAGAAGATAATCCTGATGATGTTGAAACCAGTAATAGAAGGAGGTGATTGACTAGTTCGAAAGAGTCAGATGGGTCTGTGGATGGAATTGATTCAGGAGATGAAGAATCGAAGGAGGAATGAAGCTCGTTCTTGAGCTGTAATGATATACAGGGAAAGAGGAAACAATGGGTTAGTGATGCTGATGATGCTGCAAGAATGAAAGCTATTTGAAGCAGCAATTGTGTTGATTGAATTTCCTTACATGTATGTTAGGATTCTTAACAAGAGAAGACCAAAATAAAGGCCTGAATTCGGCCGGGAAACACCAGCAAACAAACGGAACTCGCTTTATTTTCTTATCAAGCAGAGTTAACTCAGTGAACCCGGATGACCGATCCTTCCCCGCAACTCGGCCGAGTAAGATCCAAGAAGCTCGGTCGATGACGATCGACTCAAGATGGTGACTACTTCCCTTGACTCATTGATCGACAACTTGACCCGTTTGGCCGACTACTTTGGACGGTGCCGTGACGAATATTATGTCGGCTATGAAAAGATTATACCAAGAACCGGTGGTGACTTTGCCGGCATAATTCCGGTGATCTTGAGGACTTTCCCGGCGACTTAAAGTTACAGATTTGTGTGTGAGTTTGTCTCATAGGTTTGAAGATTTGGACTTGGAATTGGATGAAGAATTAGGCTTGAATTTGGAAAGAGGAGATGGAAGATTTGAGAAAGACTTGGACTTGGAAAGAAGACTGACAAAGGGAAGGGGATTCTATTCCTAAGAGGATTGCTAGGAAATTGAAGCCTATAAATAGAGAACTTCTCTACACACTTTTTACACACCTTTTACACACACAACACTTCTCTTTTCTTTATTCTTTGTGTGAACTCCTTAGCATGAGTATCTAATTTTATTATTGATTGAGGATGAATTCCTAGTTCTTAACATTTTTTGAGTTTTGTTTTAAAATCTACCTTGAAGTTTTTCACATGATTACCGTTTGTTTTTACTAATAGGAATGTTTATACATTCATGGTTGTTTGATAGATTATTTAGAGTGCACGCTGAATTGATTTGTAAACTCAACCTAAATCTAGTATAAGTTAGGGAATACATAATCGTTCTCGACACTTTACACAAGTAGAAAACACGAGACCTTGTGGAGGGATTCCGTGAAGCAATTGTGTGTAAAAACAACGCTAGAAAGTGGACCAAGCAAACCGAGTCTAACTACTAGTACTAAACCTAAATTCATAAATCTTAATGCGTTCGGAGAATTACATCTTGTAAGCGAACCTCAAGGTGGTTCTTTTGAATTGAATATGATAACTAAGCGGACCTGTTACTCAGTGAAACAAGGGATTTTGGGGCTAGCTAAGCGAACCTGCTATCCTACGGTTGGTGATAATCTGTGACTAATAACATGTGGATGAAAAACATAACTTGAATCATTGTTTTGCAATGAAGAAACGACTCCTTGATCTAACTTCTCTTATTGATTTCAACTTTATATTTTTAATTGCTTTGTTTAATTTCTTTTGCTTTATAAAATCCAAAACAAAATCCCCCCTTGTGACATTATAAGACAACTAAAACCTCTTGATCCTCGTGGGAACGAACTTAACTACCACCATATTACTTGTTAATTGTGTGGAAAAATATTCACTAATTTGTTGTGGTTACGACACGCATCAGCATGTTCCAGCAAGGACTGAGGTCTCAAGACCGCTTCCTCTTTCAGATACAAGCGCCTGCCTGAGACAACGCGGTTGAGGGCTGCAAATATGTCCTGACATTGTGCTTTGTAGAAGTATAAGATCTCGCATAAATGTTCCATTATAGAATGTACAGTCTTGCGAACGGAATCCCCAGAAATCATGCAGTTCCTGACAGGAAGAGGATCTCTACGAACACCTTCGTTTCTAAGCTGGAGTTCTCCCGTCTCTATCTTTTCACCGAAGATTTGTTTCAGCCTGTTGCAGTCTTTGGTTGGATGGTGAATGAACCTATGGTAGCGACAGATTTGGGGTCCGCCATATCTTTCTCGGATGGTGGACGTCGATAGGAGGCGACTTGATGGCATCGTCTTGAATCCATGCCTCCAAGATTTCCACTACTTCACTCATGGGGAATGGGAAGCCTGTATCTTCGGTGTCTTGTGCAGGAGTCTTTCCCGCTCCCTTTTGAGAAGAATTTGTGTGTGCTGGAGCCGCACGCTGGGTTGTTGTTCCATTGCTGAAGCTTTCTTTTTTCCTCCTTCGCCTACCACACTCACAGAAGGACCAGTGTTGTATTGCTTGTTTGTGAGACGCCTGCTTCCTCGACTCTCACGTTGATCTTCGTTTCGAACAACCCTGGTTCTCTCTAGCAACGCCGGGCGCTTGTGGTGAACGTTTGGCACCTTCATGGAGTTCGGAGAACGTCTGAAATCCCAGATTCTCTAGTAAAGCGCGATATATGGGTATCATCCCGTTGATGCACATCTCCACCAACTGACGTTCAGTGACGTTCGGATCATGAAAATCTAGTGCTTGAGTTCTGAACCTCTTAATGAAGTCGTTCGGATGATCGTTGTTCCGCGAGGACTCTCCTAGATCTCGAAAAGGTGATCAGCTCGTATACGAAGAAATACTTCTGTAGAAAGCAACGACCATCTCGCCCCAATTGGATATGTCAGTTAGGGTACGATGTTGTTGTACTGTGTACGCCCTTCCCGTAAGTGACTTCGAGAACTCTTTCAAAGGAGAACATGATTGTACTCATGCTCCCCAAGGATTCCAAAAATCGAGAGATGTGTTCACGAGCTTTACCAAGTACCATCGTAGAGGAGAACCGAGGAGAGGTGTATCCTCTTGGAAGAGGGATTCGTTGCACATCTTGAGGGTACAAATGGCTGATGTTGGTGTGCATCCATCATATTTCCTTTGCCTCGGTTTTGGACAAGTCGTTCCAAGTCCTCACGTGTGATGAAGTTGGATGGTTGGTCCCTTTCCCCAGAGCAACACGAGCTTCTTCACTCGTGTGGGTCCGAGTGGAAACTCCCGCTCCGGTGTATTGAAGGCATCCCTTGTTGGCTCCAAGGGTTGCCGTGAATCTTGTGGCAATCGCTCGCTTAAAGTTTTAAGGAAAGTGAGTACCTCTTTCCGAGTTGCGGTCATATCCGTTTGAGTCTTAGCAAGAACTTCCCCGCTTCTCCATCAAGTCTGCAATGGTAATGGACGGTGGTCCTCCTCTCGTCCCTCCGGCCTCGTCCTGGTGAAGGAGTGAAAGTTGTTGCTCTTGTGACCACTGGAGGCGTTACACTTGAGGAGATGCCGGGATTCGCGGCTGCTCTGGCTCTGGTGATGGGAGGCGTTACACCTATTGGAATGTCTCCTGCTCCGCTAGCGTTGGTGATAGAAGTGACGGCTCCACGAGATGTATTGACCACGGTAGCTCCACTGACGAGTACATCGACACCGGGAGTGTTATCCACACTAGCTCCATCAGAATTGATTGCTGATCCAGACCTGAGTTCCACCATCTTGAAATGAATTGTTGATTGAATTGGTTCTAAGATCTACCCTTTTGAAATTGATAAAATTGAATCGGATTTCGAAGAAATTGACTTTACAACCGAGAGATTAACCTCTCATTGTGGTCGCCAATTGTTTATGGGTGAAAACTATTTCTACCGGTTTTGGTAATTTGGGGTGTGTGGATGAGAAATGAGTCTAAACCTTAAACAAATGCACCGCACGGAGTGCTTGTAGATTCGAGAAATCAATCTGCAAATCCTAAAACCAAGAAATGGCCATTCCGACTTATTTCGGTCACAAAGTGAAGGAGATGGGGTTGATCTTAGGGAGGGAAGCGAAGAAGGTGTTGAGATTGTGAAGGTGTTGGCTATGTATGACTTGTATCAGAAAGTTGAACTGGCTTACAGGATGTAAGATATCAGTTCCGCTGTTTGAATACGATTGTATCAACACTTGCCTCTGTTGTCTTGTTCCTGTTTGGAAAATAGGGAGGAGAACCTATTTATACAATTCTTTAAGCCCTAACCCTCGTATCTCGTGGGAAGTGGAGAAAGTGGAGTGATAGAGTAGTGGAGTCGTGTGTTAGTGTCACACGACCAGTCTTGCCCACTTCTTCCATCATCACTAACCGTCCATGACTTCGACACGTTCTTGTGATGGCGCGTTGTGCGCCGCACGCCGTAAACCGCCGCACCAATACCCCAAGTATGTATACCCTAGTTTGTGACATGATTGATGTCTCGAGTGTGTGGATCGTGGAACCCACAGAAACTAGCATGTAATGCTAGATTAAATAACTAAGTTATTTAGGAAGTCGATACTTGTGAAGTATCGTGTGTATTCTATGCAGGTACTACATCGAGTATATTCAGCATGTATGAAGCATCGCTGTTTGAGCATCTCAAAATAGCCTCATGTCCAGCCTACTTCATGTGATGGTTTGGATGTTGCGTAAGCGAGTCCTCCCTTGGCCGACCACATGGTGTGGTAAAGTGACGGGTGGTGATCACCATGACGCCTCACCGACAAATTAAATCCCGACTGTGGATGTATAACCAAGCCGGTGAAGTTGGACGGACGAGATGATCTTTAGGACACTCATCTGCGACAGTTAGTGGAATTAGGGTTTTAGAAGAGGTGCACAAGCATCACTTTTCAGCTTGGTCGAATCCAAGTTTGGGACACGATTTTGGCATGGCCGATCGGGTGTGGAGATAGATGGGTCCACGGTGATCATGTTGATGCTCACTGGACATGCTCAGTCGACTCCTAAACCCTCCATTCGATCAAGAGAAAACGGACGTTTGCGATCAATGCAAACCCTAATTAGGGTTTTGCCGCCAAAGCATGCCCACTTTGGGCGCACGATCCGAACGACCAGCCATGTGTAATTGCGGGAAATCCTACAATACACACCTCACAAGAATTCATAATATCCAACACATATTTAAGATTAATAACCAATCTCTTTATTAATTGAGTTAGAAATTTGACAAGAAGGAAGTGAAATCAAGAATATAATTGCTACTCTAGACTTTCTCTCTCCTCTAAAATTTCTCTCCACTCTCTAAAAAGATCTCCCCCTTTCATAAGCCTATCCATCTCTTTATATAGTACATTACATAATGGATGACAGTTAAGTTATCCCTTATTTTCGGATCTGACTTGCGACATTCTCGCAAGTGTACAATTGCAAAACCTCGCAACACTCCTAAATATCGCTAGGTCTTCACGTCTTTATCGTGTTCTGGCTGTCGTCATCCGTTGCGTCATTTATATTACTCGTCTGCGATATCTTCGCAATGTGTCGTTTATGGATTTCGCAAGGGCGTTAGTGTTGCGATATTCTGATCCTACATCTTGCCTCTTCTCATGTCTTCTCTGCGAAGGAGAGAATGTCATGAGAACTAATCTACTCAAAATGCCGTAATCGCTTCATCCTTATCTGTTTGACATGACTCCGTACTTTTACACAAAATTTATTACACGTATCACTTCTTCCATTCATTTCTTGACACGTCTTTCTAAACCGTCCTTTCTCAACCGTTCATGTCTACTCTTCGCATTAAATGTGTTTGCCTTTTCGAGAATCCTTCTTTCTATATATGTTTTTCTTACTCCTCTCTTCTTCTTTTTTACTCTCTTTCTTGTTTTCTCTGCCTCTTTCTCTTCTTCATCTCTCCGTAACTTCCGCTCCTCCCTCATCAGAAATCTTCTTCTTTTTACTTCTTTTGATCTTTCATCTTCTCTTCATTCCCATACTCTAAAGGATGCCTCCAGTTGGTCGTAGATATGAACTTCTTTTGGAAGAAGTTCAAAAAGATTTGCTAGAGAGGGGTTTCACATTATCCACTATTCCCAATCAAGAATCTAAATCCATTCTTTCTGCCAAACTGTTTACTGATCATCATTGTGATGATCAAAAATCATAATTTCGCTAGGTCTGATTCTCGCTGGTCTTCCCATTCCTCTCTACAACCCTAATCTTCCCTTGTTTTATGAAATTCTTGCTCATGCGAAATTCTCGCGATCCATCTACTAACTAAGCGGAGATTGTATTCGCTTAATGCTTGAGTTCGCCAACCGTGGTGCTGGTAAGGGATCTCTTTACCTCAATGAAGTCAGAGATCCTAAATTTGCGGACTTAGAGATACTCGCTGAAAAGTATTCAGTAGAGAGTTTCTTTGAAAACTATGAAGTAATAAATATGAAGAACGATAGAACTCGTTGGGTGCACGTTTGAAGAGAAGAGAAAATATTCCCAGCGACAAAATACTTATGCAGATATCGATTGGCATTCTGGCAAGAACAATGTTCCTCGCCATTCCAAAGACGACAAATGGTGCGTCTTTTTCCACTACTTTTGAATGGACCTTATATTTCGTGTTCAAATGTGCTCCTGTGAATCTCGCCAATTATCGCCTTGGGTATTTAATTGGCCCGAGAAAGCAAAAGAGGTATGCTTCCTAAATTTCGCTCAATTTGAAATCTTCTCTCTTTTTATAACTACTAACCTTGCGAAATTTTCAGATTATCAAGTTGAGAAGGAGTTATAAAAGAAGTGCTAAGGAGAGTACCCTAGAAGCACTTCGTTCGATCACGGATGAAGTAAGAAATACTTTTCTTTATTATTTTTAACAATATTGGTGCCTCTATTTCTTATCTTCATTCGTGTGCGAAGGTTAGTGCTGAAGTTGTTGGAGAAGAAGAAAATTCCGAGTTTGCGAAGGCCAAAGGCAAGAGTAAGGGTCCTCTTCGCAAGGAGAAGTCTACTGCCCCACCTTCTAATAAACGAAAGATCCATTCTCCTCTCCTTCAAATCCTCAATCCAAATAAAGCTCCGATAATGAGGATAATGATGATGTTGATACTTCTCTCGCAAAGGAGAATTTTCCAACTGACTCTTCTATGGAACAACTGTCCAGCATCTTCTCTGATTCCATGCAAGGGATGGGAGATGATCGCCTCTCTAGTACGTGCCAATCCCTCGCGAGTATCTGCGATGCTCCTTTGTTAGAGAGTGACGAATCTCTTCGTGGGGTCTCTAGATCAGTGACTCCCAGCTTTCTAAATTCACTTGGTGTTTTGGTATGTCTTTATACCCCCATTTCTTCACAGTTTTGATTTTAAGTTATATCTTTTTAATTTCTTTATTTTCCTTTATAGTCCGGGAGAGCTTCCTTTGATGTTGCCTTAGATCTTGAGAAGAGGCGCAGTATTCTCGAAAAGAAGAATCTTCAATTTCGCAAGAAAAATGAAGAATTGGGAGCTGAAGCTACTGCTCTTCGCAAGAGACATGAAGAATTGGAAACTGAAGCTGCCACTCTTCGCGAGAAGACCAAGCAATTAGAAGCTGATTCTACCACTCAGAAGAATAAGATTTCTAGCCTTCAAAGCTACAACCAACAACTTTATGGTATGAAACTTTTCCCTTTTCCTTTGTTTTGTTCTCTTGTTATCTTCCCTCATCTGACTTATCATTTTCGCAGACGTTTATAACCTTTCTGATGAAGCCATTCTTCTTCATTCATTTCCTGAACCTATGGATGATGATGCTCTTCTTGCTCATCTCAACGATTCTTTGGATAGTTTTTCAAATAACAAGATTAAATCTCTTGCTCTAAACGAACTTCAATCCAAATTTCGCCTCTTAGAACTTGATCATAGATCTAGTTTAAGCTTAGCCAACCAACTTAAACGTCTGTATCTTAGTTCTAAAGAGAAAATTAGTATTTTAAGGAAGAAAATTAGTGATCTCATAGATGACAAAGATCGAATTGCTAGACAAGGTGCTCCAAACATTAGCGAAATTCCAAAAGACTCTTCTTGAGGTTCAAATTGAACGGGATGAATCTATCCGCAAAAATGCTATTCTTAGCGAAAGAGAGAATCAAATTCGTTCCCTTCTTCTCATAAACAATGACGATGAATTCGCTTGGGCTGCGAAGGTTCTAGATGATGACAGAAATAATTTAGGTGTTAACGTTAGCCTTCAAGTTGAGCATACGGCCTTGATTAGGGATATGATTTCTGACAGAGAAGGTTGTTGATCATTCTTCTTTATTTAATTGTTTGTTTTTTTATGAAGCTGTCATTAAGTTGCCGATTCATTGTCATATGTTCGCAGAGGCTGAGGAGAGACTTCGCAAAAGAATTTAAGAACTTGAATCTGAGAAAGAACAACTCGCAAAGGACTTCTCTCTTCGAAATGATAAATATTCCAAGTTAAAGAAGCAATACAAATTATCTGTAGCGAATTTCAAAAATGATGTTGTTCTCTTTCGCAATCAAACTATTAAGACAAATATGATGACAACAACATTCCTCATTCTTCATACCCTTGTCTCCTTGATGAAATCCTCTAAAATATGCCTTCTTTGGATATCTCCGATGAAGTGATGCTAGCGAAGAAGAGGAATCATGAAGATGACGAAGTAGAAGGATCTCGATGAAGATGATGAAGTAGAAGGATCTGATGAAGAAGAAGAACCAAACAAGAAATAGCTCCGCTTTCTTCTTTCTTTCTTTTGTAATATTTGTACATTTATTCTTTTAACCTTCCACTTTTGTAATCTTTTGTCATGAGTTTCTTGGATCTTCAAATACAAGCTCTACTTTTGTTGTTCCTTTCTGAACATGTTAAAAGAGCAATTATTTTTTGCAATACAGTTAATCAATACATTAATCTTTTTCATATTATGAGTGCGTAAATCTATCATACGAAAATAAATAATATGTTCTTAATTTATTCATTCCCATACTTGCCTCTGTTATTTGTTTTCAAATGAAAGATTAAGCAAATAACTTTTAAATGGTAACATGTCTCAATCTCGCAACTGTTGCTGCTGAATTCTCGCAAGCAAGTGTTTCTTGGTTGTTTTCAAGATCTCACTTTTTCTTTTTCTCTTGTGTGGTCTTATTTTGCCTTCCTAGTTAAAGGTCTTACTGTGACACCTCTTGTCATTGCGATAAAATCGCAGGACGTCTTTACACTTTCATGTAATGACCCATTGATCTTGCCTTATAATTTCTTTAGTATTGTTGCCTCTGCAGGATAATTTTGTTGCAACAATATGATAGGCCTAAAAATCCTTGCGAAAATAAAGCCTCATGACATTGCCGTCTTGCGACGAAATCGCAGGATGTCCTTACACTTTCATGTACTGACCCATTGATCTCGTCTTATCTTTATTTTTTGTATTATTTCCTCTTCAGTTGTCGCACAAATATGACAAGTCTAAATTTTCTTGCGAAAATAAAGCCTCATGACATTTGCGTCTTAAGACACTTATCAGCTCCCTAATGGAGGGTGCCGCCCTTATCATCTCCATGGTTGCACCTTCAAGGAGGCGTACTTCTGCTATACAAGGATAGCTCCCCCCATCCGGTCTTAACAACAACCAGCTTGTTTTCGCACCTCTTATCCCTTTTTCCTATAGGGCTTATGGTTACGAGACTGCACCCTAAGTGGAGTTTTCTTGGTAGGAGTGCGGATATGCCGAGACTTGCCAAGAATGGTCGAGACACTTCAAATGCCCTGCACTCTTGGCTCAACCGTGTACCTCGCGCCTTGGTCAAATGTCGACTCCTTAGAAGAGACCCTGGTCGTCCAATCTAAGTCTTAAGCTTAGATTGAAAATCCAAAGTATCTCCCCTGGATGGGCTTTATTGACCCTAATTTTCCATGACTCAGGTTCCAGGGGCGGTGTAACCTTTTCCCCGAGCCATGCAATAGGTACCCCCTTCTATGACGCACTTTAAGTCTTACATTTGCCTCTTACGAAATTTTGATTTCGCGAACTAGGTGTACGCCATAGTTGGTTTGCCTCTGTCTCGATTAATTTTTGATTCTCTTTATGTAAATTCTTTTGTAATTTCGCAATCATATCTTTATATTTCATAGTATATTCTGTTCTTCTGCATATCAACTTCCTTTCGCAACCTCATCTCTTTTATTCATAAGAAAGATTTTTTTTTTTTTTTAATTTTTTTCAAAACCCAACTTACATTTCTCGGCTTCCTTCCCATTTTTTCTCCGACAATCAACAACTACATTTATTCTTTAAGTCTCTTACTTCTGCTACTTTTTGCCTCTGCATTTTTGAATTTTCCTGTCATTTTCTTGTCTGTTGCGAAACTTTCGCCACTTCCTATCTTCATCATTTTTTGTCTTCAAAGCATTTCTTCCTCTCTTTGCTCTATTACATCTACCATTAATCTTTCACCTCTTTGTTTTTCTTTGATGTTGTGTTTCCAATTCTTCTTCTTCGCAGCTCTTTCTTCACAGATTCTATATCAACTTCATAATACTTCTTTCCTTCAACCCAATCTCCCTTTATGATGCCAACACCCGGTGGGATGAGGGAATTTAATACATTGATGGAAAGTTGATGCGACACCTAAGATCTCATGTAACCATGGTCGTCCGATCAGCGCGTTGTATGGTAATTCCACATCAACTACACATAATAAAATTTCAGAAGATAATCCTTTCAGTGGAATTATCATATGAACTTCTCCTTTTGGCTTATTTGCAATACCATTAAAACCATAGATTTTGTACATTGAAGGTATTAGATCTTCATCTTTCCCTCCCATAGTTTTATTAGTATGATAAAAAGAATGTTCACTTTAACTCCCGTATCAATCAAAATTCTGTTGATTGCCCAAGAATTCTCAGCTTCATCATCTGCATCTTGGATAGGTTTTGGGTTGATCTCCAATCTTACCACCAATGGGTTGTCATGTACTTCTCCACCCTCAGGTACTTCTTCTGCAGTAAAAGAGATAGTCTTCTTTTGCCATTCTTCCAGTGGCGATGTCTTCGCAATGTTCATTGTTTCTCTATCATCGACATCTCTTGCGAAAACCCTACTGAGAGTGTTATCGTGAAAATCTTCAATCTTCTTGTACGAGTGTACGATGGAGTTACAAAACAGATTCTTTGCCTTTGCTCCAACTTCAATCACAAATGTTTCTCTTTGTTTTGCCGTATTTGGCTTGTTAATATCTGGAGGAGGTGGTAATGCTTGAGTTTGCGTTTGTCCTACCAGAAAGTGATTTAATTTTCCCTGATCTATCATTCTCGAGGATGATTCTCTTTATATTTCTCAGTCATTTGTTGTATGTCCATGGAAATGATGATAAGAGCAAAATTCATTACTCCTGTAGCTTGGAGGTGGTTCACTCCCCATGTTCCATGGTGCAGGTATGTTTTCTATTAGGATTATAGCTTCGCATATCTTCTCCACACTAGCATTCAAAGGTGGCATTTTGATTTCTTCCCATATTATCTTTGGATTTCGCTGTCCTCTATGAAAATTTTGCCTCTGACCTCCATAAGTTCCTTGCGGCTGATGACCTCCATACGTTTCTTGTGGTTGATCAAGTCTTTGGATTTTGTTATTTCCACCACGGCTATAGAAGTTTCTCTCTCTCTCAAATTCTTCTTGATCACGGCTCCCCATAGCCACTAACTTTTGTTGTCCATATCCTATTACCCTCTCTTGTTGCCCTTGCGAGGTGCTCGCCACTGTATTTATTAACTTGGGTATTAAGCTTGCATTCACTGCTCTTGAACTTGTGTTCGCAATGGGGTATGACTCCATCTCATTTTGCTTTTCCTCAAGAGCAATATACTCCTCATGTAGTTCTCGCAACTCAGTCATTGTGATTGTATTTTTGATTCTGAAAATATGAATATATAACAGATTGGTTGCAAACATATCATTGATGAATGATAAAATGAGATATCTTTCATCCACACGACCAGCCATATCACTACACATTGTCTTCCATCTCACAGTTAGGTTCTTCAAACTTTCGCCTACCCTTTGCTTCAGCCCAAATACATCTTTAATGCCAGGTCACGAGGAATTGTTACTTATATATGCTCCTAAAAATATAGCTTGCAAATGTCTGGAGCGTAAGTAAATATTATATTATAAAATGGCTGGAAGTTCTTACTTTCCCAACCGTAAATAATATATTATATAGTCCTGTAGATGGGGCAAAAATATTTGATGGTTTTTACGGAATTGAGGAGATGACCATGCGGAGGAGACTCCTTGAACCGAGCGAAATGTTTAACCTCACACAGATGTACTGCAAGAAGGGAGTGCTTTGAATTCGAGAGATCAATCTGTAGTACTCCGGCCTAAACCAAGATAATGGTCGTTCCACAGTAAATTTGGTCACAAGAGAGGATGGGTCGATCTGTAGGAGGGAAGTTGAGAAATATGTGAGATCAATGGTAATCGAAGATTGCAGGTGTGTTGTGTATTATGATAATAAGATAAATTCAATGATTGAATTTGCTCGTCATTGAGAGTTGGACCGTTAATCTCGTGTTGTCCGCTTGACGTGAGATTATCCCTGCTTTCAATCATGATTCGAGATTTATTTATATTCTTTGGAATTGAAAACACCATGATCTCATGAAGTGTGACAGTTGATGGAATCAAAGAATGGGGAAGTGGAAATCGTGTTAAAACCAGTTGCTCAACGTGTGGAGACTTGGTTGATTTTCCATCCACTAATTTGTTAAATCCTTCAACTGATTGCACGACTTGCTCACATTCTCATCGTGTGTATGAACACACGTGCCGTAGACCGCCAGACCAAAACCCTAGTTAATATCCCCCATGTGACACGATTGATGTCTCGTTTAAGTGTGGAGTCTGCAAGGCAGACGTGTATTTAGTTAGTCAGTTGTTTACTTCATGACTTCATGGGACGATGAGTCCTTGTATTGTTGAGCCGAACATGGTTGGAAATGTTCTGAGACTCATGAATTGAACATGTCTGTTGATACAGAGATATGATGTGTGAATAAGTTAACGTGAGCAAATATTGCTCATTTGATGAATTGTTTAATATTGATAGTTGAACCAATATTCTTTGATTTGAGCAAGTATTGCTCATCTGAGCAAATATTGCTCGTTTGATGAATTATGGTAGCATGACAAAATAAAATATTAAATCAGAATACTGGCAATTGAACCGAGTATGATAAATAAAATGTTGATCATAGGATCAACGTAAAATTATTAACGTTTGAATCTGGAATCATTAACCTTGGACTCAAAACCCTAATTTGATCAATTGATGATTTATTGGTGGTTTATTGAGAATTAACCACAGAAAATGAGGGACCGGCTACATGGGATTATGGGTCGACCATGTAGTTCCCAGATGCTCACGTGAACAAATATCAAGATCTCCAAGACCAGCTTAATTTGTTGATGAAAGGATGATTAAATGCTGGTTTAATCATTTATTAAAATAATGTTGAACCTTAGGTGATAAAACCCAATTAATTATGAAGAGATGAGGGACCGACCAAGGGGTCATGAAACCGTCCCTGGGTGTTCACGGGATCAAATGATGTTCGTTCCATGAAGTTCCAAGTTGTTTGGAAGAGTTTTGGACCTAATACGTGCAATTGTGCAAATTAGGTCAAATCATGAGAATACGTGGGACCGGATTCTTGCAAGCCAAAGAGCCAACCTTGGTCGGTCAAGGTAACATGCTCACGTCACCAAAATGTCTGTATCTTAATTCTGAGAATTTTGATATTTTCTGGTGTGCGTTTGAGCAACATTTTGAGAAAATATGAAGAAATCAGGGTTTTTGCTGAAACCGTCAAAACCTTCATGAGATGAAGGAAAATAATAGAAAATGAGGGAATCATGAAGTGTGGGACCGGATATGGCCAAGGCATGGCCGGCCGGCCAAGGAGCCCGGTCCCACGGTGTTTTCCCTAATTTTTTATAATATATTCATGATTTTAGGGAAATATGATAAAACCAAAGAGTTTGTTGAAACCATGGAGTTTTGTTGAAATCAAAGAGTTTCCATGAGATGAAGGAAACAAAAATATTAATAATAATAAAATAAGGGCATGTGGGACCGACTTGAGCATGGTTGGCCTGGGCTAGGGCCCTTGTCCCGTGAGTTTTCCCTTATTTTATGTATTATTTCATGATTTGAAGGGATTTTCATGATTTTGAAAGAATTTTCATAATTTGAAGGAAATATCATGAAATCAAGGAATTTCATAAAATCAAGGAAATATAAAAATAATAATAATAAAATAAGGGGTTTGTGGGACCGGCTATGGCATGACCGGCCAGCCTTGGTCCCTATCCCCACAAGTTTCCTTAATTTATTATTTTTTTGTGTATTTTCCCATAATTTGAAGGAATTTCATAATTTGAAGGAAACATCATGAAATCAAGGACTTTCATGGGATTAAGGAAACATAAAAATATAATAATAATAAAATAGGGCGTGTGGGGCCAGCTGGGGCATGACCGGCTGGCTATGGCCTGGTCCCACGGGTTTCCCTAATTTTATATTATTTTCATGGGATCAAGGAAATATCATGAGATTAAGGAGTTTTCATCACGTCCCCACAATATTTTCCCTAATTTTATATTATTTCCTCGGTGTGAAGGAAACACCATGAAACGAGGAGTTTCTCAAACGAAGGATATTTGTTCAAATGAAAGGATTTTCATGAGTTCAAGGAAAATAATAAAATATGATAAAATATAGAATTTGGGCGTGGGACTGATCACGGCATGATGATCAGCCGCCCCGGTGAGCCAGCCCTAGCGCCTTGACTATTATTTTATTATTTTCTTTCCTGTTTGCATAGGTTCATCGTCTCGTTGTATTTTGAAATACTTGTTTGTTCATTCGGGTGTTTGTTAATGCATTATTTGTCGAATACATTTACACCATTTTGGTCTGGGCTTACTCGAAGGTAACTCAGATGCCCGTGTGTTGAATATTTATTACTAACCCATGGAATTCTCATTGGAAGAACCTCGTAGTTGCAGAAATCCTACACTACACCCTCACTAGAATTTACACAATTAAGTCATTTTAAGATGAATGATTATGATTTCTATTGACTGAATACTTGAATCTTTACAATAGGAAATAGAAATGAGTTAAAGAATTACAATCACTCTAAAACTTTCTCTCTCCTAAAGACTTGCTTAACAATTCAAAAAGAACTCTCCCACAATAGATCGACTCAACCCTTTATATAGGGTAGTACACATGGATGATGACTAAGTTCATCCTTTATTTTCTGGAATGGCTTGCGAGATATCGCAAGTGTACAAGTATACAATTTCGCGACACTCCTAAATTTCTCAATGAGTCTTCATATCTTCCTTGTGTTCGGCTGTCGTCATTCATTACGTCATTTATTTTACTTCCTGCGACTCCTCGCAATGTCATCATTTATTAATCTCGCGAGGTATTGATGTCGCGATATTCGATCCTACATCTTGCCTCTTCTCATGTCTTCTCTGCGAAGGAGAGAATGTCATGAGAACCAATATTTTAAAATGCCGCAATTGCTCATCTTTATCTCGCAATTGTTCATCTTTATCTGTTTCACTCCCGTACGGAATTTATTACGTGTTTCTTCTTCCACTCTTTTCTTGACACGCCTGTTTCAACTGCTTATTCTTGACCATTCACGTCCCATCTCGCATTAAATGCATTTGTTTTCTCGAGGATTCTTCCTCTATATATAGTTTTCTCACCCTTCTCTTCTTCTCTTTTATTTTCCCTCTCGCAACTTCTTTTCCTCCGCAATCTGCGTTTCACGCCTTTGTAAATCTTCCCTTCTTTTTTTCTTTTGATCTTCAACTTTCTAATCATTCCCATACCTTAAAAATGGCTTCACTTGGTCGTACATATAAACCTCTTTTTAATGAAACTCAAAAGAATTTGCAAGAGAAGGGCTTCATCCTATCAACCATTCCCCGATCAAGAATCTTCATCTATACTTTTCGCAAAGTTGTTTTCTCTCGATCATCAATGTAATGATCAAGATCATAATCTCGCTAGGTCAAATCCTCGCAGGCCTTCCCATTCCTCTCTACAATCCCGAGATACCTTTATTCTATGAAATTCTTGCTCATGAGAAATTCTCGCGAGCTATTTATCAACTAAGTGGTGATTGCATCCGTCTAATGCTTGAATTCGCCAATCGTGGCACCGGTAATGGATCTTTATATCCTGATGATGTCAAAGATCCTAGATTCGCGGGTTTAGAAATAGACGTAAAAATATACTGTAGAAAACTTTTTTGCAAATTATGAAGTAATAAATATGAGAAATGATAAATCTCGCTGGGGTGCTCGATTGAAGAGAAAAGATAATATTTCCAGTGATAAGTTGCTTATGCAAGATATTGACTGCACTCGGGCAAAAATAATGTTCCTCGTACACCAAAGATGAGAAATGGTGGGTTGTTCCTCTATTTTTGAGCGGACCTTATATTGCAGGCTCTCATACACTCCTGCGAATCTCGCAAACTATCATCCTTGGGAATTTAAGTGGCCCGAGAAGGCAAAAGAGGTATATTTCCTATTTCAGATCTCGCTTTTTACGATATTTCCTTCCTCTTATATTTATTAGATTAGACTTGTAAAATTTTCAGATTTCCAAATTGAAAAAGAGTTATGAAAGACGTCCAAAGGCGAGTACTCTGGCGATACTCCGATCAATCACGGATGAAGTAAGAAATACTTTCTTTTGTTATTTTTAACAATATTGTTGCCTCTGTTTCTTATCTTTATTCGTGTGCGAAGGTCGTTGAAGAAATTAACATTCCCGATGCTGCGAAGGTTAAAGGCAAGAATAAAATCACTCTTCGCAAGGATAAATCTTCTGCTCCATCTTCTAAAAAACGGAAAATCCATCCCTCTTCTTGTTCTAGTTCCCAAACCAGCGAGAGTTCTGACGAAGATGAAAATGAAGTTGATACTTCTTCTGCAAAGGAGAATCATTCGGTTGCTTCTTTTATGGCGCAATTGTCTAGTGTCTTCTCCGATTCTATGCAAGGATTGGGAGATGATCATTTATCTGCTACTTGCGAAGCTCTCGCTAAGATTTGCGATGCTCCCCTGCTAGAGGATAATGATTCTTTTCGCGGAATTTCTCGAACAATGACTCCCAGTCTCTTAAATGCACTCGGTGCTTTGGTATGTTCATATTTCTTTATTTTTCCGTAATTTCGATTATAAACCTTATCTTAACAATTTCTTTATCTTTCCTTATAGTCCGGAGAGCTTCCTTTGTTGTTGCCTCAGGACCTTGAGAATAGACACAACAATCTTGAAAAGAAAAATCTTCAACTTAAAGAGAAGATCAAAGAACTAGAAATTGAAGTTGCGACATCTCGCAAGAAGGATGAAATAATTCAACAATTGGGAGTTGAATCTTCTTCCCGTAAAGACAAAATATCTACACTTCAAAGTGCTAATCAAAGAACTTTACAAAGATAACACCCTCCTTTTTCTCCATTTCTACTTTGCCATTTACTTTTCTTTGCCCGACTTATCATTTTCGCAGACATTTATAATCTTTCCGACGAAGCCATCCTTCTCCATTCATTCCCCGAACCTATGGATGATGATGCTCTTCTCGCTCATCTCAATGAATCTTTAAGTAGTTCTTCAAACAAGACTAATTCTCTCTCGTTAAGTGAACTTGAACCAAATTTCATCTTCTAGAAATTGAACATAGATCTAGTTTAGGTTTAGCCAATCGATTTAAACTATTATATCTTGACTCCCATGAGAGTAATAATATTCTAAGGAAGAAAATTAGCAGCCTCATAGATGATAAAGATCGCATTGCTAATCAAGGTGCACAAGCAATAGCAAAATTCCAAAAAACCCTTCTTGAAGTCCAAATTGAACGAGATGAATCTCTTCGCCAAAATGCCATACTTAATGAGCAAGAAAATAAAATTCGTTCACTTCTTGTTATAAATAATGATGATGAATTCGCCTGGCTGCGAAGGTTCTAGATAATGCCGAAATAACTTAGGTGTTAATGTCACTTCATGCTTGAGCATAATGCCTTGGTTAAAGATATGATTTCCTCGATTGAGAAGGTTGTTTTACTATTCTTCATTATTTTTCCACTTCTTTTTTACGAAACAGTTATTAAGCTGCTAACTCATTGTCATTTGTTCGCAGAATCTGAGAAGAGGTTTCAAACTAGAATCAAGGAACTTGAATCTGAGAAAGCACAACTTGCAAAAGACTTCTCTCTTCGCAATGACAAATATTCTAAGATGAAGAAGCAACTACAAACTATTGTAGCGAATTTCAATAATGATCTTTATTCGTTTCGCAACCAAACTATTGAACAGATTTGCAATGATCACAACATTCCTCTTTCTTCATATCCTTGTCTTCTCGATGAAATTCCCGATAATATGCCTTGCTCGGATGTCTCGATAGTGATGTAAGCGAAGAAGAAGAATCGATAAAGAATAATAAGTTGCTAGATTGTTCCATTTTCTTTTCTTCTTGTGATATTTGTATATTTATCCTTTTAACCTTCCATTTGTAATCTCTTATTGTAAATTTATCATATGAAAATAAATAACAAATTTTTATTCTAATCATTCCCATACTTGCCTCTGTTATTTATTTTCACATGAGATAAATCAAGTCGATAATCTTTAAGTAATGATACTTCTTAATTTCGCAACTGTTGTTGCTGATTCTTCACAGATAAATGAAGAAATATAATCGTACTCGCAAGCTTGTTTGCTTACACGATTTCTTGTGTTATTTTATCATCATTTATGTTGAAATTCATCATTGCGACAAAATCGCAGGACGTCTTTACATTTTCATGTAATGACCCATTGATCTTGTCTTATCATTGTTTTTGTGTGGTCTTATTTTGCCTTCCTAGTTAAAGGTCTTATTTTGCCACCCCTCATTTTGCATCAATATGACAGGTCTAAATATTCTTGCGAACATAAAATCCCATGACATTGATGTCTTGCGACAAGATCGCAGGACGTCCTTACACTTTCATGTAATGACCCTTTGATCTTGTCTTATCATTTCTTTAGTATTTTTGCCTCTTCAGGATATTTCATTTGCGACAATATGACAGGCCTAAATGTTCTTGCGAATATAAAGCCCCATGACATTGCCGTCTTGTGACACTTATCAGCTCCTAATGGAGGGTGCCGCCTTATCATCTCCCCGGTTGCCCCTTCAAGGAGGCGTACATCGGCCATACAAGACTAGCTCCTCCCATCCGGTCTTAACAACAACTAGTTGTTTTCGCAGCCTCTTATCCCTTATACCTATAGGGTTTATGGTTACGAGATCGCACCCTAAGTGGAGTTTTCTTGGGCCGAGTGCAACATATGCCAAGACTTGCCAAGAATGGCCGAGACACTTCAAATGCCCTGTGCACTCTTGGCTCAACCGTGTACCCCTGGCGCCTTGAGCATACATCGACTCCTTGGAAGAGACCCTCGGGCGTCCAACCAGTATAACCTTATATATAAAGTTGGAAATCCAAGGTCTCTATCCCGGATAGGCTTTCATGGGCCCCAAATCTCCATGACTCAAGTTCCAGGAGCGGTGTAACCTTTTCCCTGAGCCATGTCAAGAGATACCCCCTTATATGACGCACTTTAGGTCTTACATTTGCCTCTTTGCGAAATATCATTCGCGAACTAGGGTGTACGCCATAAAGGTTCGTCCCATTCACTCACTCTTTCATTTTTGTTAATTCATTCAATCATTCATTTTTGGTTTTCTCTTACTATTTTGTTTGCGAAGCTATCGCACAATCTTGCATTGTTTATTCATTTTTGGTTTTTTAATTCTTCAATCAAACTTTCATACATTCTTGATGGCGAGATTCTCGCGTATGTCTTCTTCAATTACTATTTCTTCCTCTTACTCTTGATATGCCTTTATCATTGCTTTTGATAATAATGATTATTCATTTCCTACACTTTTTGCTCCTGCTGCTCTCTGCCTCTGCACCATTCAAGCCTCTTAATGATTCCTTTCCATCATGATCTTCCATTGTTTTCATGCACTTGCTTCGCGATGTATCTTCACCTCTTGTATCTATGGTATCCACCATCAACCTTTCTCTTCTTTGTTCATCTTTTATATTTTGCTTCCAAATTTTTCTTTTTGCAGCTCTTTCTTCGCAACTCTCCACATCAATCTCATAGCATTTTTGTCCTTCCATCCAATCTCCCTTTATAACTCCAACACCGCTAGGATGAGGAAACTTTATACATTGATGATAAGTCGACGCTACGCCCAGAATTTCGTGCAACCATGGACATCCGATCAATGCATTATAAGGGGACTCCACATCGACTACACAGAACAAAATTTCAGTTGATAATCCTTGCAAGGGTATTCTCATATGAACTTCTCCTTTAGGCTTATTCGTTGTGCCATTGAAACCGTATATTTTGTATGTCGAAGGTATCAACTCTTCATCCTTCCCACCCATAGTCTTGTAAGTATGGTAAAAAGAATGTTTACTGAGCTCCCCGTATCAATTAATATTCTATTGATCGCCCATGAATTTTCTGCTTCATCATCTTTGCCATCTACAGGTTTTGGATTAATTTCCAATTTTACGACCAATGGGTTATCATGCGCCTCTCGCCTTCAGTGTCTCTTCCAGCAGTGAAAGAAATAATTTGCATTTGCCATTCTTTTAATCATGACGCCTTCGCGATGTTCATCACTTCTCTATCATCAAAGCATCCCTCGCAAAAAACCCTACTGAGAACATTATCATGAAAATCTTCAATTGCTCGGTATGAATGTATAATGGAGTTGCAAAACAAATTTTTGGCTTTCGCTCCAACTTCTATTACGAATGTTTCTTTCCCTTTGCTTTGAATTTGTCCTCAGCATTTCTCAAGCGTGGTGGTAACGGTTGAACCTTCTCTTCACTTTTTAGAAAATGATTCAGCTTTTCCTTGGTCAATCATTCTCGATGATGATTCTTTTTATATTTCTCATTCATTAGTTAGGTGTCCATGAAAGCGGTGGTAAGAACAGAACTCGTGACTTCTATCACTTGGTGGTGGCTCATTCCCCATATTCCATGGTGCAGGTATGTTTTCCATCAAGAGTATAGCTTCCCATATTTTTTCCACGCTAGTATTTAATGGTGGCATTTTGATTTCTTCCCATACTACTCGTGACTTCGCTGCCCTCCATGATAATTCTCCGTCTTCGACCTCCATAAGTTTCTTGCGGATGATCAAGTCTTTGAATTTTGTTATTGCCGCCACGGTTGTAATAGTTCCTTTCTCTTTCATATTCTTCCTGATCACGACTTCCCATAGCTACTATCTTTGGCTGTCCATCATCTATTATCCTTTCTTGTTGCCCTTGCGAAGTGCTCGCTACTGTATTTATCAATTTGGGTAATAAGCTTGCATTCGCAAAGATTTGGATTTGTATTCGTAATCGGGTATGATTTCATCTCATTTTTTCTTTCCTCTAGAGCAATATATTCCTCCGGAAGTTCTCGCAACTCAGTCATTGTAATTGTATTCTTGACTCTAAAAATTTGAATATATAACAAATTGGTTGCGAACATAGCGTTTATGAATGATAGAATAAGATATCTTTCATCCACTCGTCCAGCCATTTCGCTACACATTGTCTTCCACCTCACAGTTAAGTGTCTCAAACTTTCGCCAACTCTTTGTTTCAAAATTTAAATACATCTTCAATTCCTGGTCGCGAGGAATTGTTACTTATATATGCCCCTAAGAATATGGCTTGTAAATGATTGAATGACGTGATTGTGTTTCTTGGTAAACCCTCAAACCATTTCAGCGCTTCTCCTGTTAAACTTGATGCAAAATATTTGCATAATATGGCATCATGATTTTCCCATTGCAAGATACATCTCACATACGCTTTGATGTGTTGTATTGCGTAAGTTGTCCCATCAAAAATGCTGGTTAATGCGGGTAAATTGCACTTTGGGGGTATTCCTCCTAATCGCACCTCTAGTGTAAAGGGGGTTTTCGCAGCCTTCTTCGATGGCATCATCCAATTGTCTTCTTCCTCCTCCTTCTATTGTTCAAAGACTCCCATCATTTCTCGCCAACTCTCTTAAGATTTGTTCGTTTACATCAGATTCGAATTTATTGGTCTTTTTAGCTCGCCTCTCTCTTCTGCGTTCATGTCTACCTTGATTTTCTTGTTCAAAGATTTTCTTCTCTTCTTTCTCTCGCGACTTTCTCTTTCATCTCGTTCACGAATTCGCACACCATTGTATCTATCATTTTCTCTTCTTGGTTGTATATCGTCTCTCCTTTGTGTTCTTTCATATTCTTCATTGATATTTCCATTATTGCGATTTTGCTCGCGCCTTCTTTCTCGATTGTCATGATTGTTCTGCCGAATTGCTTCCTCCAATTCCCGTTCTTCCATTTCTACTCTTAATCTTTCCCTTTCGCAAGCTAGACGCGCTTGCTCAATATAATTCTTTTCGATGTCATCTTCAATCTCCTTTTGTTTCCTCTGTGTTTCTCTCCCATGTAGTATTCTTCTTCCTTCTTCCTGATTTTCATCATCAATTGGACCATTCTGCTGCCTATTTCCTTGATTTCCGTCATTTTGGACATTCTGTAAAATCTCAGGACGTGGAATACACACCATTTCCCTTCTTTCGCAACATCCTCCACCGAGATTTGGCTCTCTTTCTAGATTTTCTTCATTAACATTTTCTACAGGTAATATTCTCCTCATATCATCTCTAACCGATCCTGATCTTGACCTGGTATTACTTCTCGACCTCCTATTTCGCAACCTCATATTTTCCATTCTTAACTCATGGTTTTGCCTTGTTAAATTTGCACGTTCTTCCGCTTCTAATTGCCTTTCTTCATGTATTGTTTGCCTCAATGCTTCTAATGCTGCGACTTCTTCATTTCTATGAGTTGTTTCTCCCATCTCTTCTCGATTTCTCTCCTCTTGTCCATTATTTATCAATTGTTGCACTTCTTCTCTTTCTTCCATAGAATCTGATCTCCATGTATGCACACTCACCCTATCATAATCTATTACTCTATTCGGTCTTTGGTTGAATTGGTGGTTGAATTTGACCTTCTTCTCTATCTCTTGCGTTTATTCTTGATGGTTCACCTACTTCATTTCTCCTTTCTCCAACTAATCTCCCGCTTCTTCTTACAATTGTTGGTTGTTCGATGCATTCCTTCTTCTAGCCATTTCTCAATTTTAGTAAGTTGTTGAAAATTATACGAAATTTCTTTCTTGTTACACCTGATTCTTTCAATTCACAAGGTTGATCTCTACTCAATCCCTGTTTCTAGCGCCATTATGTAGTTGCAGGAAATCCTACACTACACCCCTCACTAGAATTTACACAATTAAGTCATTTTAAGATGAATGATTATGATTTCTATTGATTGAATACTTGAATCTTTACAATAGGAAATAGAAATGAGTTAAAGAATTACAATCACTCTAAAACTTTCTCTCTCCTCAATACTTGCTTAACAATTCAAAATGAACTCTCCCACAATAGACTGACTCAACCCTTTATATAGGGTAGTACATGTGGATGACAAAAAGTGTCCTTTATTTTCTGGAATGGCTTGCGAGATATCGCAAGTGTACAAGTATACAATTTCGCGACACTCCTAAATTTCGCTGAGTCTTCATATCTTCCTCGTGTTCTGGCTGTCGTCATTCATTGCGTCATTTATTTTACTTCCCTGCGACTCCCTCGCAATGTCGTCAGTTATTAATCTCGCGAGGTATTTATGTCGCGATATTCTGATCCTACAGAACCATAAATTGAAGTAACGAAATATTATGAAAATATTGAATATTTTCCAGGTATTTGAATCTATTGATTTTGAGAATACTTAATTAATGGCTCTATACTAGTACGATCGTCTAGGAGCGTTAATTATTCAGGAATTGAGTGATATGAGCTTGTTGAAGCGTCATATTTCTTTCATATAGTCAGGGTAAACATTGTTACATCCTGAAGACGTTATTGCTCTATACTAGAAGGCAAGCTGTCTAGGAGACGTCTAATCTTTCGATTCTATGTAGAAGTAGTTATCAAATTGCTCAAGATTCATGAGATATGCCGTTGCCTCACCGAGAGACTACATATTCATATATACTCCGAGAGACAAGATTCTCGCCGAGATTCTTGTGGCATGAGCTTTCATGCTTTCGATAAGAGACATGAGTCTCAATATTCGTCTGATTGCTGGATCAGGAATACTTATAATTATGGGTTTACGATTTTAGCCTTTGTCGAAAATCCACCATCTACATTAAGTCCCCTGCTTAGTAAGGGACAGTCATGTTCCTCAGTCAGCACTGAATGGTGATTTTCCGGTCACAAACAATATAAGAAATTGAACTTAGTCATTTAGATGAAACCTTACCGGATTTTTGATAGTACGAGCAAACCACGACTTGAATGAATATTCCAGTGGCATGATAGAGCATCGCTTAATGAGCATAAATTGGTGTTGAACCGCTGATTTTGATGACAGGACCTTGGTCGTTTAGGATTCAGTGGGCGGCCCAATAAGGAAATCCTTGTGAGATTAGGTTTTGGAAATAAGATTTGATATAAAAGGGAATTAATCCCCTTTTTTTATTTCACCTTGAACGACCACCACCTTCATCAACTCATCATCTCCTTCACGTCAACAGGAGAAGAGAAAATTTTCCGGAGCGCCGCCACCGTCCGACTGGAGTAATCACCTTCCGGCCAATTTCCGACCGGCGCCGACCAGGTACGTCCGCACATTATATTTTTTTTCACACAAGTTTGCTGAGTTCATGAGTTGTTCATGCTTTGATTATGTTGAAATTATATATATGTGCATATACGTGTGTGAGTTTTGTTGAAAACCCTTATTTTAGAAAACGTACGTTCGTTTCGTCGTTAGTTTGAGAACCCATTAATAATCCCTAACCTAGTAGAGATTTTTTTTTTTATGTATAGACATGTGTCTAGTGATAAATTTTTTGTTTATGAACTTTCATGAAGACCAAAACTTTACCTTGAAAAGATGTGAGCTTTCATAGAACCGAAATAAACCTTCGTTTCAAAGAAAGACGATCGTACGAAGGAATTTTTTTTTAAAAAAACCATGGCTTGTTCATGGATATGTATTTTTTATGAAACCGTGGGATATCCCACGGATTTTATTTTCATGAGCTTTACTCATCTCAAAACATTTTTTTATTTACGTGAACTAATCACGTTATATATATATATATATATATTTTATATATAAATATAAATTAAAAATTGAGTTTTTTATTCTTTGTAAGTAAACAATTATTTATGATGAAATAATGTTTTAGTTTTCATAATTCCATGGTGAATGCTCACGCAGTAGAAATATTCGTGATTTTATGAAAATCTGAGTTTATGCTCGTCTTTTGTAGGTTCGAAGAGGCGAGCAAGTTTTGAAGTGTTTAACTCTTACATTGTGATCACTATTGTTAGTGGAATCGTAAAAGGTAAGAGTTGAGGATTACCATTTTGTGGAATTGACATATGCGCATCTATAACTCCGTGCTTCGGTTCCGAGATAATGGTATCTTCCAAAGATGATTAGTCTTCCAAATTCTTCCGAGGAGGATTCAAGGATTTCCGAGGCCAAAGCTCGTGCAAGCATAGATCGTGCTTTATTGGAAAATAGCAGGTCTCTTGATAAACTGAAATCTGATCGTGAAGAGCTCTTGAAGAGGAAAGAAAATGAGGAGATACTTGCTGAGTATCGAAAGAAAAGGCGTAGAATTGAGTGGAAAAGACAAAGAGCCGAGGAAAGGCTCCGATCCCGTCCTTATGGTGTGGCCTCGATTCGAGATCTTTGAGGATGAAGAAGAAGAGCTCGTATGGGATTCTACAACACGCAAGGATAGGCCATACTCTCCACACAGGGAGATTGATCGACAGGTTAGGGCTGATCTCCAAGCTGAACGTGACGATGAAGATCTACAGGATGCGATAGAGGGTGACGACGAAAAAGAAGAATTTTCTGACTCGGACAGTGACTCCAAGAAAGAGTCTGAAGAGGATCCTTCAGATGATGAAAAGAATGATGATGATGAAGACGGCGATGCAGATGACTCTGACTAGTCTTGCTTGTGATCTTATTTAAACATTTGAATGTTTTTTTTTTTTATCCTCGTAGTAGATGTTTCTTTGATGATCTGAACAGTTTTCTTCTAGATTAGGATTTTTTCTTTCGAGTGAGAAACCCCTTTGTGAATGTTGATTTTTCCCAAATTGACTGGAATGGACTAATGTCCATGCCCCAAAATTCATCACGATCATTTTCGACTTGTCTTGGTGATTTCCATTTGTGAAAATACTAAGATAAGTTACGTGAGAATAACACGTATCAAATGCAAATCCGTGTATACCGTGCGCAGCTTCCGTCAATCCCTTCAAATTCCCAGGTTATTTTTCTCTCGCATCTTCGATATTGATCTTACTTGAATCTTAGGGTTTCAAGAAAATCCGCAAATGAATTTGACTATCTCAGAAGATAAGTATCCACCGTATCTTGTATATATCCCCAGGACTTAGGGTTTAGAATTTGCGCAAATATTTCTTCTAATCCCGAGTCGCGGAGGAAATCGATTATCATACCGTTTCGCTATGTCCAGCAAAAGCATTTCTTCTCGGAATGAACCTCGACCGAAGCATGAAGTAGAAGTGTTCGTCTCAAAGAAGTTGTGTATTTTCTTTCATCTCCATTTGATCGAGTTATTGATCACGGAAAATAATTTGTTGCGGGACAATCGAAAAAAAACCGTCTTCTTCTCATAATTCGAGACCTAAGCGGAATGTTAGAGCCCCCGCTCGATATAGATCAACTCATGTTGAAGTCGGCGCATCCGTGAGTAATTCCATGATTTTCAAGTGGTGTATTACTCGATGGTTCTATCCAATCTTCATATGAAATTAAGATTTCTTTTACTCGCAGTTGATGTGCATGTTGTTGTTGATGCCGAAAAGAGGAGGAATGGAAAGTCTCATGACCGATGATGATGACGCTGACGAAAGTTCTATTAACTCCTTGAAGGCCGGAATCGAACTTACTACCTAACGGCTGGACTCCCGTTTGAGACTCCCATGATCAATAATTTCCCTGGCAATGAAATACTTGGCGGCTTCGTGGTTCCCAAATGTCATGCGTCTTTGTATACCAAGATTTGGAGACGATATGGTCACATTGCCACCACTGAGGTGTGGAGAGACTTTTTGCCGACCCTCCTGACTACAGTCGTTGGGGTTTTACCAATTATTGAAGATATGATGGAGACGAATCTGCAAGATGTTAAGAATTGTGACCTTCACAGGTGGGATGGTATGATATCGAACTGTGACACCTTGAGGTTCAATGTAAGTTGGCTTCGTCGTCGGCTTGAGATGATCAAGGTTGACAGGGCAGCGGCCGCTGCTGAAGCAATTTCCACTATAACTGCTTTTCTGGAAGAGGAGAAGGCACTTGCCTTGGAGTCGGAGAGAGTTGAGAAAACTGTCCCGATTTGAAGGTGAAGACCAGGAACTTTCAAAAGAAGCTTGACATGGCTGTTTTAAGAATTACTCTTTTGCCGGGATGGTTTACTCGAGTGAGTATTTATGATTATTGTTTTTGAATAGGTTCATGTTTTTCTTAGGTGGAATAACTGATCATGCTATGAGGAAATTTTGTTCATTTATGAAATGTTTAATGAACAAAGGAGCATTTTGCACGCTCTTTGGAGGAATATAAATTACATTCTAAAAATGCTTTGAAATGATGAAATGGTGAAAAGATAATTGTTTTCCATGGATCAAAGCGTAATATGCTTTGAGCCATTTACCATTGATTATATTTCCTTCCACTCCTCCATCAATCTTTAAGATTTTGTAATATCCGCTGGATATCTTGCTTTGATAACTACATATGGTCCTTCCCATTTCTGAGAGAACTTGTGAGCGGACATGTCTTGTTGAATATGCTTTGCGAGTCTTTAATACCGTGATCTCCTACTTGAAATGTTCGAGGTCTTACCATTTTGTTGTAGGCTCGCGATTCTTTGTTTGTAGGCTTCTACATATTTTTCCACCTTAGCTCGCTTCGACTCGAGCATGTCTAGTTCAGCAACTCTTGAGTTGGAAAATTCGGCCTCATCCCATCGTATTCCACTGGATGTTGCAATCTGTGCTGAAGGAATTTTTATTTCCGCCGGCAGTATGGCGTCGGCCCCATAGAAAAGAGAATATGGTGAAGTCCCGATCGAACTCCTTGACGCGGTTCGATAAGCCCATAAATCCATAGGTAATTGTTCATGCCAGGTTCGAGGATTATCATGGATTGTTCGGCTGAGAATCCGGATCAAAGTTTTGTTGGTACTCTCTGCTTGTCCGTTTTCTTGGGGATAATATGGCGTGCAGAAAACTTGTTTGATGCGTATTCCTCGAGCAATTTTGTCACGTTTTTGTTGGCAAAAGGAGTCCCATTATCAGTGACAATGTGTTTGGGAACACCGAATCTTCATATTATGTATTCTTTGATGAAGGCTGCAATCGTGACTCCAGTGGTGCTTCGAAGAGGAATAACTTCAACCCATTTGGTAAAATATTCGGTTGCAGTGATGATATATTCATGCTTTGCTTCAAGATGCTTTGGATTGATTTTCCCGATGATATCCGGTCCCAAATTATAGAAAGGCCATGGACTATTCACATAATTCAATGGAAGACAAGGAGTGTGAATGAGGTTACCATGGACTTGGCATTGATGACACCTTTGAACGTGTGCAGCTGCATTGTCTTCCATGGTTGGCCAATAATATTTCTCATGAATCTGGAGAAATAATTTTCTTTTTCCTTGATGTTCTCCATCATGCATCTCTTTTAAAATTGTTGGGATTTCATGCTCGGTTAAGCATCTCAGCAAGTTTCCACCAAAGATTTTGCGGTATAAGATTCCATCAAGAAAGACAAATCTCTTAGCTATTTGAATGAGTTTGATGGTTTCTTTCTTTTCTGATAGTAATTCATTATCCCGGAGATATTTGATATAAGGTTCCCTCCAATCCCAGTGTGATATGTCACGAGCTTCTAAGTGATGAGGAGGTGTCGACAATTGGGACATGACTTTGCGCAAATTCTTGATTGAGCTTCCATGGAAGGCTAATAGTATCCCATTATTTGAAGCTTTCTGTAGAGTGTTACTACCAGTGTTTGTCCGCATGTTTCTTCATGTATGCGCTTGAGTTGTTCGTCCGCTTCGTCACTTCCAAGGCATCGTGATAATGACCCATCAGAGTTTCGATAGTATAACGCTCCATGAAGTAAGAGATAATTCTCTAATTCCTTGAGACTGATTTTCCCTTTTGAAAGAGAACTGCTCAATTCATGAATAATAGGTGCTCGCCAATCATCTGCTTGAATGTCTTCGACTTGAGCGAGCCATGTGGATGAAACAACGCACCTTTGTATACTAATAGTTTTCTCTGCTCTTTCAAATTGCAGCTTAGAAGCGAGAGTTTCCAGGCAGTCAGCATGCCTATTGTTGGTTCGGTCCGAGTATGGACAATCGTTGCATCATCAAGTAGGTTAAAAGCTTTGAGCTTGATCTGAATGGAGCAAGTGTGATTTCTTTAAGGGAGTATGTTCCATTCATTTGATTGAGTAGTTTTGAATCTCCCCTTATCTCGAGGTGTGTTGCTCCTACTTGCTTGGCTAGGGACAATCCTAGTAAGAAGGATTCGTGATTCTCAATAATTGTTGGTGCGGTGGAAATCCACTTGAATGAATGTGAGAAGACTTCGCGGATGGAGAGACTAACATTATGCCCTGCTCCTCCGATTGTCGTTGCTAGGGGTGACAAACCATCAAAGTATAAAAGCCACGTCTCTTCTTTAATATCTAGGATATCCGAAACTCACTGTGCACATCTTCATGTAACATTGTTGCATCCTCTCCCGGAAAAGCAACGATCAAGTCTCCACATCGCTTGGCCTTTGATTGCTTTAGGCGGTGTACACGCTATGTCAAATTCGACATTTGGAGTAGCCATTTTGTTGGTCTTCCTATCAAGGCTGGGCTTTGATAGTAGAAACTTTATAGGGTCAGCTTTGGAAACAAGCACGACCTGCCGGGATAGTAAATAGTGCCCGAATTTCTGAATTGCATGTACTAATTCCGGACATGCTCTCTCAGCCTTTGGGTACCGAAGTTGAGCATCTCGCATTATACGACTGAAGTAGTAGATTGGTCGTTCGATGCCTTCTTCGTCTTCTTGAGCCAGGAGTGCTCCGATAACGACATCACTAGAAGCTGTGTAAAGTATCGGCCGGTCGTCCTTGCACGGAGTGACTTCATGACAGCAGTGATAACAAAGATCTGTTGTATCTTCCGGAATGCTTCTTCTGAGCTGGTCGTCCATGTAAAACTTGCTCCTTTCCTCGGTAAGGGGGTGAACGAAGCAACGAGTTGAGCCAATCCCAGAATGAAGCGTCGGATATAATTTACCTTGCCCATGAAACTGGGGTTCTTTCACGGTGCGTGGAGGAGGCATGGTAGTAATAGCTTTTCGTCTTGTCCTGGATCGACTTTGATTCCTTCTGCTGTGACTAGGAATCCTAGAAATTTCCCGGAGAGGAGACACCAAATGCACACTTCGGAGGGTTCATCTTTAATTTGTATTCTCTGCATCTTTCAAAGACTTGTCTTAGGACTTCAAGTGAGATGCTCGAGTTTTAGATTTCACCACCACATCATCAACATAATCTTCCACTTGCTTGTGCATTATGTCATGGAATATAGCAGTCATGGCTCGTTGATAAGTAGCACCGGCATTCTTTAATCCGAAGGGCATCACAGTGTAGTGGAAATTCCCGATAGGAGTGCGGAATGCAGTCTTGTTAGCATCGTGTTCGTATATCTTGATCTGGTTGTATCCACTGTAACCATCCATAAATGAGAACATACCGTGACCACTGGTTGCATTAACGAGCATATCAATATTGGGTAAAGGAAAATCATCCTTCGGATAGCATTTATTTAGATTCCTCGAAATCAACACAAAGATTCGATTTGACCATTTTTCTTCTTGACAGAACAACATTTGCCAGCCATGTTGGATGTTGAATAGGTTTGACGAACCCAAGTGCTAGTATTTTCTCGAATCTCAACTTTGATTTGTTCTTCGACTTCGTGTCCGAATCAGATCGATTTGGTTGTTTGACACTTTGGAGCCGGGAGTAATGTGCATATGATGAGTAACCAATTTGTCATCTAGACCTGGCATTTCTTCGTACGTCCAGGCGAAGACATCTTGATATTCTTTTAATAGCTTTATCAGTTCCGTCCGTTCTTCTGATGATAGCGCTGAGCTGATCAGGATCGGCCTTGGATCATCCTCAGTCCCAATGTTGATTGTTTCGAGATCGTCGGTGGTAGAGTCGATGCACTGTCTTGTAATTGTAGTGGGGCATCCCGAACCTCTTCCTCGAGTGATGGTTCGTTCTGACATGATTCTTCAGGGTGGGGAGAATTTTTGTTCTCCCCGATTAATTGCTAATCTTCCCGTCGGCGATAAACGATCCTCCCCTCCACGTCGTGGCTGGTTATGAAGTTCGACCTTGGAGTTGAAACCTGGTCATTACGGCGTTTTAACGCTGTGGCGGATGATCTGATCACTTTAGCATCTGAGGATGATGGCTTGTCGGCGACCTTTTCAATAGTCTTCCAACTTGGGAGTGGAGTGTTGTAAACTTTGCACTCGGAGGCTCCGGGACACTCTTTTTGAGATTCAAGGAATTCAAAGATCATAGACGGGAGCATAAGGAGATGATGAAGGCCGGGATGCGAACAATCTTGTTGTTGAGTAAAGCCTTCATACATTGATGGTACGTTGAAGGAACCACCTTGTTATCATAGAGCCATGGACGTCCAAGTATCATGTGATAATCTGGCTCTTGTTCGATCACGTGGAATTTGACTTTTGATTAAATAGGCCCCACCTTCAAATCTATGTATGCATATCCGTACGTATGGATCTGACTTCCTTCAAAGCCTGTCATTAGGATGGGGTGCCGGACAATCTTATTTTGTGGAAACCTGGATGATTTGAGAGTCTTCATAGTGATAATATTTTTAGAAGCGCCCGTGTCAACGAGGGCTCTCTTGAATTCATAGTCTCTGATGAAGTCGGTCACGTACAGGGCTCGATTATGTTCTTCGTATGCCATGCGGTCTTCTTCTCCGAAAGTGATGTTGTTGATCAAATGCTCAGACATCATGGTCATTCCTTCGACTGCTGGAGATAATGAAGCTACTGGCACATCAGATGATATCTAGTTGAGCGCAGCAAACGTGTCTGTACGTTGCTTTCTAGAAAAGTGTAAGAGGGCACACAAGTTTTCAACTAACTGTGCAACCTCCTGGTCCACCGGCTTCTCATAAGTGGTGAAACTGTTACTTTGAGGGTCACTATGTGACGAGTTAGTCCCCAGTGCTGGGACTTCTGAAGCAAAGGTTTCACTTAACTCGGATGTCAGTTTAATGAGAAAGTCGAGTACGTGGTTCATTGTATCTTTCATCAGATCCATATTCCTGGTGTGGATCTCTAAGACTCGTTCCAACTCAGTTAGAGTTGGGACTTCTTCACCTTCCGTGTTTGTTGTCGGACGTAGCGTTAGAAGGAGGAACATCGCCGTTTGAAGGATTCCGGATTGGGTTTTGCGTAACTGAATTAGATCTGAGACCGACCATCTTTGTGAGAATTGGGATTGCAACCGAGAGAATGATCTCCCACTGTGGTCGCTAATCTGTAGATGGGGCAAAACAATTTGCTGGTTTTTACGGAATTGAGGAGATGACCATGCGGAGGAGACTCCTTGAGCCGAGCGAAATGTTTAACCTTACACAGATGCACTGCAAGAAGGGAGTGCTTTGAATTCGAGAGATCAATCTGTAGTACACGGCCTAAACCAAGACAATGGCCGTTCCAGAGTAAATTCGGTCACAAGAGAGGATGGGTCGATCTGTAGGAGGGAAGTTGAGAAATGTGTGAGATCAATGGTAATCGAAGATTGCAGGTGTGTTGTGTATTCTGATAATAATATAAATTCTGAATGATTGAATTTGCTCTTTTGAGAGTTGGACTGTTAATCTCGTGTTGTCTGCTTGACGTGAGATTATCCCCTGTTTCAATCATGATTCGTAGATTTATTTATATTGCTTTGGAATTTAAAACACCATGATATCATGAAGTGTGATAATTGATGGAATCAAAGAATGGGGAAGTGGAAATCGTGTTAAAACCAGGTTGCTCAACATGTGGAGACTTGGTTGATTTTCCATCCACTACTTTGTTAAATCCTTCAATTGATTGCACGACTTGCTCACATTCTCATCGTGTGTATGAACACACGTGTCGTGAGACCGCCGACCAAAACCCTAGTTAATATCCCCATGTGACACGATTGATGTCTCGTGTAAGTGTGGAGTCTGCAAGGCAGACGTGTATTTAGTTAGTCAGTTGTTTACTTCATGACTTCATGGGACGATGAGTCCTTGTATTGTTGATCCGAACGTGGTTTGGAAATGTTCTGAGACTCATGATTGAACATGTCTGTTAAGACAGAGATATGGTGTGTGAATAAGTTAATGTGAGCAAATATTGCTCATTTGATGAATTGTTGAATATTGATAGTTGAACCAATATTCTTTGATTTGAGCAAGTATTGCTCATCTGAGCAAATATTGCTCGTTTGATGAATTATGGTAGCATGACCAAATAAAATATTAAATTAGAATACGCAATTGAACCGAGTATGATAAATAAAATGTTGATCATAGGATCAACGTAAAATTATTAACGTTTGAATCTGGAATCATTAACCTTGGACTCAAAACCCTAATTTGATCAATTGATGATTTATTGGTGGTTTATTGAGAATTAACCATAGAAAATGAGGGACCGACTACATGGGATTATGGGTCAACCATGTAGTGCCCAGATGCTCACGTGAGCAAATATCAAGATCTCCCGAAGACCAGCTTAACTTGTTGATGAAAGGATGATTAAATGCTGGTTTAATCATTTATTAAAATAATGCTTGAACCTTAGGTGATAAAACCCAATTAATTATGAAGAGATGAGGGACCGGACCAAGGGGTCAAGAAACCGGCCCTGGGTGTTCACGGGATCAAATGATGATCGTTCCATGAAGTTCCAAGTTGTTTGGAAGAGTTTTGGACCTAATACGTGCAATTGTGCAAATTAGGTCAAATCATGAGAATACGTGGGACCGGCTTCTTGCAAGCCAAAGAGCCAACCTTGGTCGGTCAAGGTAACATGCTCACGTTACCAAAATGTTTGTATCTCAATTCTGAGAATTTTGATATTTTCTGGTATGCGTCTGAGCAACATTTTGAGAAAATATGAAGAAATCGGGGTTTTTTGTCAAACTGGCCAAAACCTTCATGAGATGAAGGAAAATAATAGAAAATGAGGGAATCATGAAGTGTGGGACCGGATATGGCCAAGGCATGGCCGGCCGGCCAAGGAGCCCGGTCCCATGGTGTTTTCCCTAATTTTTGTATAATATATTCATGATTTTAGGGAAATATGATAAAACCAAAGAGTTTGTTGGAACCAAGGAGTTTTTTTGAAATCAAAGAGTTTCCATGAGATGAAGGAAACAAAAATATTAATAATAATAAAATAAGGGCGTGTGGGACCGACTTGAGCATGGTTGGCCGGCTAGGGCCCGATCCCGTGAGTTTTCCCTTATTTTATGTATTATTTCATGATTTGAAGGGATTTTCATGATTTTGAAAGAACTTTCATAATTTGAAGGAAATATCGTGAAATCAAGGAATTTCATAAAATCAAGGAAATATAAAAATAATAATACTCCCTCCGTCCTAAATTAAGTGTCCGCTTTGACTTTGTCAAGATATTAAGGAAATCCTATAAAATATCATGACTAGCCCTTGACTAGCCCTTAACATGTTTTCAACACAATAACTAGAATTGATATTTTAATCTCAACTTTTATCAAAGGCCCTAGAATACCTTGATCGCAAGTATATCCCGCAAATCTCCTCTTGTCATCAACAAACACATTAAAAGATATGAATATGAATTCTATCTTAGAGAACAACCTAACGTGTAAAAGCACTAATCAAGTTTAATTCCCTAGATGCGTTAAGTTCTATGAAATGAGGCCAATCAAAGCAATCGAACGTGTAAAAGCACTAATCCGATTTAACAAAGGTTATGACTCACTTGTGACTAGTAAGATATATCACTATAAGCACTACCCACAATTATGCTACTTGCAATCAGAAATTTATCACTTTTGCGTATAATAAACTCTAATCTAGCAATAGAGATGAAAGTAAACTCAATCGATTAGCGACTCGACTAAACAAGCATTCAACTCATATGACAATGTTAATGGTGAATCATAAACGATAAAGCATGGAGACAAAACTAATTTATTGAATAAGAAACATGCCTTGTGAAATCAAATTAATCCATAACCAATGATAAAATTAGCTACTCATGTTAATGGGGTTCATAACAAGAAATAAAATAAGAGTTTCCATGTCTAAAACCCTAGAACAACAGTAAAAGTAAAAATTCCCTGACTAAGAAAAAAAGCCTTCTTTTATATCTTTCTTTTTCTTTCGGATTTCTAAATCTCGGCAAATATGTCCATCCCATACTCACAACTACCAATCGGGCCTCAGATAAAGCACATAAGCCCATTAAACATTTGGCATGTCAAGTCCATAGAACTCACAACCAAGTCTCTTACTCGATCACTTCCCTTCCGCAATAATCAATTTCAGTCACCACTTTCTCCTTCTCCAATATCCATTCACAATCCATACAACCCATTGCTTTCATCTCTTGCTTCATTCATTCTACACGTACCAATGCATAGAAACCATTACCCAGTAATGAGCAACACTTCTTCTCTCGCTCAAATTCCTCTAGTGTCGACTCTACTTCACGCCACCAATCACGACACGACTTAATTCTTCCCCAGATTTATGTCACCAGCTCATCCCTGATCTCTATTGGCTCACAATTTCTCGTCCTCAGCCTCATTCCATGTCTTCTTCGACTCGGCAGACAAGCACAGCCCACAAACTCATGGAATCGACTCAAAACCCTTGTAATCTTCTATTCACTGACAGTATTCTCCAGTTCATAGCACTATAGTGAATCCTGCTGGCGCAACTCGCCTTCCTTGGCAGCAACCACTAGCACCGCTTCATTCACCGCACTTGAGTTCGGCTCCAATCGCTCATCTTCTTCACCGCAACTCCAGCTGCTCTATTCGTAATCAAATCACCACCAGCAGTTCCATTGCTTCGCCATCTGTTTCTCACAACCCTTGACCTCGCACTTCATAATCACCTACTCCATATCCAAGGACCAACAACACCAAATATGCCTTCAGAAGTTGCAGGAAATCCTACTCTACACCCCACCTCACAAGAATCCACACAACTAAGCCATTGAAGATGAACAATTATAGTTTTTATTGATTAATTTCTTGAATGTTTACAAGACAAAAATGGAAAAGAGCTAAAGAAATTACAATTACTATAAACTTTCTCTCTCTTAATGACTTGCTCAACACTCGAAAAGATCTCTTCTAATAGGCATGTTCGGCTTTTTATATAGGGTATTACATAATGGATGACAGCAAAGTTGTCCTTTATTTTCGGGAATGACTTGCGAAGTGTCGCAAGTGTACAAATGAATAATCTCGCGACACTCCTAATTCTCGCTAGATCTTCACACCTTTCTCGTGTTCTGGCTGTCGTCATTCATTGCGTCACTTATTTTACTCGTCTCATGACGCCTTCGCTACGTAGCGTTTATAGATTTCGCAGAGGTGTTGGTGTTGCAATATTCTCGATCCTACATCTTTCCTCTTCTCATGTCTTCTCTGCAAGAAGAGAATATCATGAGAATTATTATTTTCAAACTGCCGCAATTGTTCATTTCTTTCCATCAATCTACCGCTAGGATTCCGTGAATTAGGCGTAACTGCCTACACGTGTCAAAATCTCCCCTTTTTTACCTAAAAGACATTTAATGTTAACCGGTCACTTTTTTCTTGTCTATTTAAGGAGAAATTCTCCATGAGGATGTTTCCTTTCTTTTATTTCATCTTCTTCATCGTCCGCAACTTTTTACTTTGCTATTTTTCTTTCTAAGCAATTCTTCATCGTCTTCTTGTTATTATCTCCCTACTACTGTTCTCATCACCTTTCTGCTACTGTTCTCATCACTTTTCTGCTACTGTTTCTATGGAGCCATCAAGGTTTGTTGATTTTGCCAAAATTGATCTTTTTGTGATTGATTTCTTCTATCAAAATTATTTTATCCTAATATTATTCTTTCTCTAATGACTTCCTTGTTGTTTTTGTTTCAGTAAGAATAAATCTAACACCAAGTTCACGGTTCTAAACCCTACTGTTCCGTGGGCTCGCAACCGAAAATCGTCGTTACTAAAAGGAAGACTGCTAATACCAAGGTATTAAGAAACACTTATTCTTCTAATAACAATATTGTTGCCTCTCTTTTCTTATTTGACTTGTGATTCGCAGGATGACAAAAATATCGATAAATCCCCAAGAAAACTCGTCGTTCTAAAAATGTTGAATCCTCTCGTTTCCTTTCCCGTATTCAAGCTCAAAACTCCTTCGCGATATCGTCGCAAGATAAACCGATACCATCTGTGATATCTTCACAGGATAAACCAACTGTGGGATCAGAATATCGCGACATCAATACCTCGCGAAATCAATAAACGGCAAAGATTGCGAACGTATCGCAGATGAGTAATATAAATGACGTAATGAATGATGACATCCAAAACACGAGAAAGATGTGAAGACCTAGCGAGATCTAGGAGAGTTGCGAGATTATATGTTTGTACACTTGCGATATTTCATAAGTCATTCCGAAAAATAAAGACAGCTTAGCTGTCATCCACTATGTAATACCCTATATAAAGTGTTGAACAGGTCTGTTGATGGGGGATCTTTTTTCGAGTGTTGGGCAAGTCATTAAGAGAGAGAAAGTTTAGAGTGATTGTAATTCTTTAACTGATTTCCATTTTCATCTTGTAAACATTTTAAGAGTTTAATCAATAAAAATTACAGTTATTCATCCTAAAATGATCTCGATTGTATAGATTCTTGTGAGGGTGTAGTGTAGATTTCTGCAACTACATATTGGCGCTAGAAACAGGGAGAGAGTGAAGATTGACACCGTGATTTGAAAGAATTTGGAATAATAAGGAAGGAAATTCATATAATTTTCAACAACTTACTGAAATTGAGAAATGGCCAGAAGAAGATATGCATCAGAACAACCAACAACTGTTAGAAGGAGTAGGTGACTTGCTTGTGAAAGGAGAAATGAAATGGGGGAATCCTCAAGAATGAACACAAGAAATAATGAAGAAAATCAAATTCAATCACCAATTCAACCAAGACCAATAGAACCGTGGATTATGATAGAGTAAGCGTGCATACTTGGAGATCGAGACTACGTGGACGAAAGGGGAGAAGAACAACAATTGGTAAACAATGGACAAGAGGGGAGAGACCGAGAAGGGATTGGAGAAATAATTCATGGAAATGAAGAGATCACATTGATTAGAGGCATTGAGACAAATAATACATGAAGAAAGGCGATTAGAGGCAGAGACGTGCAAATTTGACAAGACAAAATCATGAGTTGAGGATGGAAAACATGAGATTACAAAAAACAAGGTCGAGAAGCACTACAAGGTCAAGCTCAAGATCGGTTAGAGAGGAAATAAGGAAAACTTTACCTATAGAAAATGCGATGAAGAAAATCGAGAGGAAGCGCAAAATCCAAGTGTAGAACATTGCAGAGAAGAGAAATAATGGAAGATCATTATATCCCACATCCCGAGACTCTTCAAAATGGCGAAATGATGGAAATCAAGGAAATAGGCAGCGTCGGGGCGGAATAATCTAGTTGATGAAGAAAATCGGGAAGAAGGAAGAAGAATATTGCATGGGAGAGAAGCACGGAGGAAGCAAAAAGAGATTGAAGATTAAATTCAAAGACACTATGTCAACAAGCACGTCTAGCCTGCGAGAGGGAAAGATTAAGAACATGTAAATGGAAGAACAGAATTGGAAGAAGCAATTCGCTTGAATAATCATGATAATCGAGAAAGAAGGAGAGAACAAAATCGCAACAATGGTAATATCAATGAAGAATATGAAAGAGTACAAAGGAGAATCGATAGGCAAAAGAAGAAAATGATAGATAAAAACGGTGTGTAAATTCGTGAAAGAGATGAAGGAGAAGATCGCATAAAGACGAAAGAGAATGATGAACAAGAAAGTCAAAGGAGACATGAACGCAGGAGAAGAGAGGCGGAACTAAAAAAGACCCGGTAGATTCAAATTCTGATGTAAATGAACAAATCTGAGAGAATTAGCGGAAAATGAGAGAATGCTTGAACAAGAAAAAGGGGAGGAAAGAGACAAATGGATGAGGCCATCGAGAAGCTGAAAAACTCCATTTACACAAGAAGTACAACTAGGAGGAATACCCCCAAAGTGTAATTTACTGCGTTAACCATCATTTTGATGGAACAACTTGTGCAATACAACACATCAAAGCTTATGTGAGGTGTATGTTACAATGGGAAAATCATGATGCTATATTGTGCAAGTATTTTGCATCAAGTTTGACAGAGAAGCATTCAAATGGTTTGAAGGTTTACCAAGAAACACAATCACGTCATTCAACCATTTACAAGCTATATTTTTAGGGGCGTACATAAGTAATAATTCCTCATGACAGGGGTATTGAAGATGTATTTGGGTTATAACAAAGGGTTGGCTAAAGTTTGAAACATTTGACCATGAGGTGGAAGACAATGTGTGTAGCGATATGGCTGGTCGTGGTGGATGAGATATATCTCATTTTATCATTCATTAATGCTATGTTCGCAACAATCATTATACATTCAAGTTTTTAGAGTCAAGAATACAATCACAATGACTCGAGTTGCGAGAACTTCGGGAGGAGTACATTGCTCTAGAGGAAAAGCAAAATGAAATGGAATCATACCTGGGGAACGCAAGTTCAAGAGCTGTGAATGCAAGTTTGTTACCTAAATTGATAAACACGGTGGCGGCACCTCGCAGGTCAACAAGAAATGGTAACGGATGATGGTCAATGAAAGTTAGTATCCATGGGAAGTCGTGATCAGGAAGAATTTGAAAGAGAGAGAAACTTCTATAACCGTATGGAAATAACAAAATTCAAAGACTTGATCAGCCGCAAGAAACTTACTTGAGGTCGAGGAAGAATTATCATAGAGGGCAGCGAGGTCATAGGGTAGTATGGGAGGAAATCAAGATGCCCCCCGAATGCTAGTGTGGAGAAGATATGGGAAGCTATAATCATGATGGAAAATATACCGCACCATGGAACATGGGGAATGAACCACCTCCTGGTGATAGAAGTCTTGAATTGTTCCTATCACCATTTTCATGGACACCTAACAAATGATTGCGAAACATAAAAAGAATCATCCTCGAATGATAGACCAAGGGAAGCTAAATCATTTCTTAAAATGTGAAGAGAAGACTCAACCATTACCACCACCAGAAATTCACAGAGTAAACACAACAAAAGGGAAAGAAACATTTGCAGTAGAAGTTGGAGCGAAAGCCAAAAACTTGTTCTGCAACTCTATCGTACATTCACACAGGACAATTGAAGATTTTCATGATAGTGTTCTCAGTAGGGTTTTCGCAAGAGATGCTGACAATAGAGAAGTAATGAACATCGCGAAGACATCGCCACTAAAGGAATGGCAAACGCAGATTATTTCTTTTACAAAAGAGGTACACGAGGGGCGGAGAGATGCATGACATCCATTAGTGGTAAGATTGGAGATTAACCCAAAACTTTGTTGATGATGAAGATGATACGGCGGAAAATTCATGGGAAATCAATAGAATCTTAATTGATACTTAATCAGAACATCCTTTTTTTACCATACTTACAAGACTATGGGAGGGAAAGACGAAGATCTGATACCCTCAACTTATAAGATTTATGGTTTTAATGGTACTGCCAATAAACCTAAAGGAGAAGCTCATATGCGAATACCACTGAAAGGATTATCAACTGAAATTTTGTTTTGCATAGTTGAT
>JAJJWW010018511.1:0-106085 GCA_023531295.1 Papaver armeniacum | reverse complement strand
TTATATAATGCATTTGGCGTGGTAGTCTTGAAAGACTCGTATTGCATTCACACAAGAAACATGCTCGAGGAACATATTCGAATTTGTAATCCTTAAAGGATTCAAATTATATAATGGCAGCCACCTGACTCGATTATATCAGGTTTAACAATCCTTTATATATATATGTGTTTTTAGAAATTTGGTGTGAAACCAAGAATCCAGATTAATTAGTTGATGATATCAGATTTATATATAGGTCTCTTGAGGAGTCCATAAAAACACAAAAATCCACGCTTTAGCTGCATATATTCTATTTTTCCCCTTAAATCTGCAGTTATAATTATGCTAGCTTAAACTCTTATTTAAGATGGACTAGAGTTATTTTTTTTTGATGCTTGTCTTCTGTAAAACTCATATAGTTGGGTTAGCATCAATATTTACGTCAAAAGTTGTACTCTTTTTCCTTCGTTCAGGTTTTGTCCCATGTGGTTTTCTTGACAAGGTTTTAACGAGGCAACATCTCCCTGACGTTTAATTTAAAATGTTGATATTGTGCTCTTTTTCCTTTGTCCAAATTTTTTCCCATTGGGTTTTACTGGTGAGGTTTTAGTGAGCCAAATTAATTCAACATTGTGGTCATCCAAGGGGGGTTGTATAATTTCGTTTATTTGGTGGATTCCCACCATTAACAAGGTCAGTTTGTTAGACCAAATCAACGTTACAAGCCCTAAGGAATTTGGATGTCATTAGGCATGACCACAAATTCAGTTTTGTTCACTTATGGTAATTTATTTACATCTTGACTCTATGTTGAAGAGACTACATCAACAACTTCTGCAAATCATCTCGGGAAGCTAGCTATCCATGACACAAGTTCTCAATATGTTGAAGAAGAATGTAGACTCCGCAAAAGTATTAATCGAAGGCATTACTGCTTGTGCAACACAAATGAAGACTTCATCAACTATCCGACATCTTCATGAAAGAACAGTCCTCTTCTGCATTCAAGAAATTCGTTCTTCAAAATTGGAAAGTCTCGACTCAAAGATTTGCACGCTAAGACTTGACTGAAGTATTTATCAGGGGGAGCGCCATCATCAAATTAAGGTGCATTCACTGGACTTTATCGCGTTGTACGATTTTTCCTTCGTCAAGGTTTTGTCCCACTGGGTTTTCCTTGTCAAGGTTTTAATGAGGCAACATATGCGTGTCCAACGATGTCTGAGTCTTTACATGCTTATGCAATTTCAGGTTTTTCTCTTTTGAGTTTTCCTGATATGTTTGTACTGACTTAGCCACAGTGGTCATCATGGAGAGTGTTATAAATCAAGTTTATTTACTAAGATGCCCTTTGTGTCTAAGTTTAGGGTTTACATATCTTGGACACCAAGTCTCCTATCTATATAAATAGAGGCTTAAACATTGTATCTTACACACATAATAATAAGGATTCTCTCTTCTTTTTTCCCCTCTACTTTGTGTCTCCTTCTCTATCTTCTCCTTTTATAAGATTTTTCACCCAGGAATTGTTGATTTTGGTCTTTTAACCAATTTTGTGTTTATAAACAACGGTGAAAGTTGTTTAAGTTTATCAAAAACCTAAATTAATAGATCCATGAGTATCTGAACATAATTCCAAAATATCTTCCACCTAACATCACACTCTTTGGATTCAATTTTCTTTGCCGTTGGATTAAGATATAAATTTTTTCGGGATAAATTCAATTAGTAATAACATCAAAATTGACCGAGCAAATCCAAATTTCCACGTTTAAAAAGGAAAATACAGTATATTTTACCATTTATTCATCGGCTTGCTATGAATTAGGGTTTTGAAGTGTCGAAGACTAATTAGGGTCGGGTGGTCTGGCGTCCTGGCCCAATTTACACCCCTAAAGATCGATTTTGATCCATTTTCCCCAACAGACATATCTTTTGAATGATTTTTTGGGCACTACTCAAAAATGGTGGGGGACTACTAAGTGATAAAATATCTACCCTATAATTATAAGGGGTGCTAAGTGATAAAATATCTACCCTATAATTATAAGGGGTGTCATAAAGTGTGGAAATGACTAACCTACCCTTAACATATATATATATATATATATATATATATTTAACCACATCCTCCCATCACCACCACCTATATATATAACCACCTCCTCCCATCACCACCGCCGCTCACCACCACCTGCCCCCACCGACCACCACCACCGCCTCGAACCACCACCACAACCACCTCTATATATAACTTAATTTAAATCATTAACAAAACAAAATCAAAATTATAACAAACCCATTAATTGTCATTCGTTTTTAGTTGAAAAAATGAGAAGTAATCATCAAAATGAGTTGAAAATGAAGTTGCAGAGAGAAGTTCGGCTAGGAATTATTTGAAAAACTTTGTCGAACTAGCCGAACTCAACTTTAATTGAGGTTTTTCTTTCAGAGAAAAGTTCGGTTACGTCGCAATTTTTTTCTCCTAACCGAACTTTTCTCTGAAAACCTATATATTGAGTTCGGTTACGTCGCAATTTTTTTCTCCTAACCGAACTTTTCTCTGAAAACTTATATATTGAGTTCGGTTACGTCGCAAATTTTTTCTCCTAACCGAACTTTTCTCTGAAAGAAAAAACTCCATTAACACTGAGTTCGGCTACCTGTGTTTTTAGAAATATTAGTCGAACTACACTTGCAGATGAGTTCGGCTACCTGTTCTTCAAATGTCATTTTTAGGAATGTTTGTAAATTGTTCATTTTTAACCCTAATTCATGCCAAATTTTGTTAACCAAACCGAAATCAGTTTGTAAATTGTTTATTTTTAGGAATGTTTTGGCCAATTCAAGCACTATTAACTAAATTTGAAGTATCCGTGAGTACCCAAAACATCATACTCTTGTTGTGGCTCTTAAAGAAAAAGATCTTTTCTTTGCTTCCAAAATCCTCATCTTCATTATCATCTTCTTCTTCTTCTTCTCCCTCTCAATAATTCTTCTTTTGAAAAAATCAAATTATTAATTTAATCTCACCAATCATTAATTAACTCACTAATCAATATACTAACTAATTTTATTACTAAGGGCAAGTTTGGTATTAAAAAAAATTAAATAAGTGGTGACTCAAAATTACTTCAAATATCCACCAAAAAAATGAAAAGTAATCCCCTCCATTTTTGAGTAGTGCCCAAAAAATCGTTCTATCTTTTGTGTATGAGGAAGTAAATGGGGGCATAGCCCAAATCCAGTGTAAATTTTCTTTGAAGGCCGTTTGTTCGGTACCAATTTTCTGGCTATGACGGGGCTTTGCTTTTCTAACGTGAAATTCATTTTTTTATTTTTAACATGAAACACATTATGCTTAAAATTGTCTTTTCGACGTGCGTCAGGTATAACCCTACTGACATCTTAAAGGCATTTATTGAGCACGTGACAATGGTACATTGTAGAGAGACAGTTTTGAAAATTGCATCAAAAATTCTTGATGGACAGCCAAAAAAACAATTCTAAAACAATCACTTATATGTTTTTTTTTGTTTATTGGGTCCCATGACATTCATCAAGGGACCCACTGCTCCCAATGAATTTATCATCACCCTCTATTGGGGTATATTGTTTTAGGGTTGTTTTTTGTGTTGTATGTCTAGAACCATTGAAATTTCATTGGTGCATGAGTACTTCCGTGGTTTCCAGGGCCCGTCCTGAGTATTTTTTTGCCCCAAAACAAACCCAAAAAATATTGCCCCGTTATCCTAAAGAAATATAACCAAGAGCATAGCTGCTTCTTTGTAATTTTTTTTTTTTTTTTGAAGCATGAAATTGTATTTAAGTTAGGAAGAAATAACACGAGGGTACATTGTACCCATAGAGTCTGCCATTACAATAGGACCAATACACAATGGTGTTTTGTGGTCCCAGATTGTTGTGGATAGATTTCCCGTTGTGTTGTCATCTGCTGCTTTGTTTGCTAACCCGTCCGCCGCCTGATTTCCTTCCATGTAAATGTGGTTTATGGCGCAATGCGGAATTTGGTCCAATCTAAGCTTGATTTCTACTATCATATTGTTTAAGTACCATGGTGGTTCGGCTGTCGAGGTTAAAAACCTAAAAAGATTTTCCGAGTCCGTTTCGAATTGCACCTTTGGCCATTCTCGATCTGTAGCTTTTCTTGACGCTATGAGCATGGCCCAAGTTTCTGTAGTGAGCGTTGTTGTTATCCCTAGTGGTTGTGCAATTGCTAAGATTGTGATAGCATTTTCGTTTCGGCAAATAATTCCCGCTCCTGCCAGTCTCGGATGTCCTCTAGCTGCTCCATCTGTGTTGATTTTGATCCAGTCCGGGTGGGGTTTACTCCATCCTACTAAAATTGTGATTGACTTGGGAATCTGATGCATAATTTTTGTAGAAGATTGTAACACTGGTACTACCGGTGGGAGGTTCTGTTGAGCCAAGGTGTATTCCTGTTGTAGGCGGGTAGCCATTTGGAGTATGTTTGTTGGGTTTGCTTGCTTTTGGTTGTATACGACGTCATTTCTAGCTAGCCAAAGGGACCAAAAGAGAAAGTAGAATTTGGTGGTGGTTTCGTTACCGATTTTAGCCTGAAGAAGTAGGGATATATATGTCTGTGGGTTTATTGAAGTGGGTATTCCTTGGTGGGCGCTCTGCGGAGTGGATATCCGGGGAAGCAGTAGGTTCCACGAATCCATAGCGATCGGACAATGTAGCAGGATATGTTTTGCAGTTTCAGGGTCAGAATTGCATTGGGGGCAAAGATTGGAGTTGGCGAGACGGATGTGATTGAGTAGTTGGAGGGTTGGTAAACCCTCGTTAAGTGCTTTCCACAAGAAAATCTGTACTTTTTGTGAACATGAGAGCGTCCATAGGAAGTTGGTTGGAGGGGGTGGTGGGTTGTGCTGCAATTGATCTGAAATGTCTGTTAGGCATTTGTATCCTGAAGCCGTCGTGTATTTTCATGATTTTGTGAAGGGCCAGATTATTCTATCCGGCTGGTTCTCATGTTGAAGGTGAAGGTTGACGATTCTTTGCACCGTGTTTGGTGGAAGGATGCTCAGCTTTTCGTGGTTCCAAGACCGGGTTAATGGGTCAATGATATCAGCTACTGATTTTATGGGGTAGCAAAGTGTTGGGTCTATGTTATTTTCGAACTAAGGGATCCAGTTTGCTTGGATTGGGGTGGTGGAGCCGTTTCCTATCTGGTGAAAGAGATGTTTTCAGGGTTGGTATGAGGGAAGACAGATTCCTCCATGGGGGGCTTGTGGATGAGGGAGGAGGAGGGATGTTTTGGAGGATTGGTTGATGTTTAAGGTATTTCTCGTTGTACAACGAGGCCACTATAGAGTTTAGTTTCTCATGTATGTTCCAGATTCTCTTCATAAGGAGGGATTTGTTATTCTCTTTGTTGCTTCGAATTCCCAATCCTCCTTTTGATTTAGGTTTGATGAGTTTATCAAATCCTATTGGATGAAGTTTCCTTACGGTTGAGTCGTGTCCCCAGAAGAAGTCTCTCGTTATGCGGTCCATTTTTTGTGGATATGAGCTGGAAGCAATTGCGTTTGCATGAGATGATTGGTTGTAGGTGTGAGAGAAGTTTTAATGAGAACTAATCTTCCTGCCCGATTTAGGCATTTCGTTATCCAACCTTTTGCTTTTCGAGCTAGTCGTTGAAGAAGGGGAGCAAAAATATGTTGAGATGTTCTTCATTGTTTAAATTGTACTCCTTGGTATGTGGGTGGGTTTGATGTTGTTGGCATGCCGAAAGTTTGTTGAAGTTCGATTACCTGATGTAGTTCGAGATTTCGGTGATGGATTATTCTCGATTTTGAGGTATCGATATGTTGACCTGCTGAGGTACTGTAAGCTTGCAATAAGTGCTTGATATGGTTTGTGCCCTCTGTTGTTGCTTTATATGTTATTAGAAATCTGCTGCTTCTCTGTATAATAAATATACTAACATTTAATCGTCTATGATGTATTATTTGTAGGATCAGAATATCGCAACACCAACATACTTGCGAAATCTATAAATGACACATTGCGAAGACATCGCAGATGAGTAATATAAATTACATAACGGATGACGACATCCTGAACACGAGAAAGATGTGAAGACTTAGCGAGATTTAGGAGTGTTGCGAGATTCTATGTTTGTACACTTGCGAGAATGTCGCAAGTCAGATCCGAAAATAAAGGACAGCTTAGCTGTCATCCACTATGTAATGTCCTATATAAAGACCCGAATAGGCTTAAGAGAGGAGAGATCTTTTTCGAGTGAGGAACAAGTTATTAGGAGAGAGAAATTTTAGAGCGGTTGTAAAGTTCTTTGCTTATTTTCCTTTCCATCTTGTAATATTAGTGAGTTTTAATCAATAAAGAATATAATTGTTCATCTTGAAATGATTTAATTGTGTGAATTCTAGTGAGGGGTGTAGTGTGGGATTTCCTGCAACTACATTATTGTCTATGAATATTGTATTGGAAAAGAGAAACACATTTGCAATGTCCAGATATTAACGTAGGATGACGAAGAAAGTACTCAGAAGGACAGAACGCATAAGAGTAGTTTGTTGTCCCATTTTGTTTCTCAGTCTTGCAGTACCCGCCATATGTTGTGCACGGGAATTTATGTAATGTTTTGATGATAGATCTTATAAGAGCAAGGGCTATGGGATAGAGTGTTTTAACACTGTATCCCTTTCAAAATAAATGAGAGTCTATGTGATATAGTATCATTTCTACCATTGGATAGAGACATTAACCACTATACGGCTAATTATGTGTCGTTTAAGGAAAAGTTTGAATTTTTAAAATATAGAAAACTACAGGTTACAATGGCGGGAACTGTCAAAACATATTTAAATGACTGACCATAAACCGTATGTACTTTATTTTCTTCTCAAACGGGTCGGGACTTGGTCAGCCGTATATACTCCATTTCCTTATCAAACGGGATTTGGTCAGCCGTAATACTGCATTTTCATTTAGAATGGCGTATAAAGTGTCGTATATGCTACTTTCTCTCAAACGGCAAATAAAGAGCCGTATAGGGAAGACTTTCAGGCTCTCGTTCGAATGAAAGAGAAGGTGATTGAGTTGGGGGTCAAATGGGGTTTCTCTCTACCCATAGTAGGACCTAATTTGATCAAATTTGATCAACTCTTTCATTTTGAAAGAGACTCTCAACCCCCTTAGCCCTTGATCTAAATGTAGTTGGAAGGTTATCAAATAACAAGAAAGGGTACTCCAAGTGAACATGTAGGCCAAGTGAATATTATTTTGAGTCAACTGAATCGACATTTTCTGGCCAAAATCCCGAAAAAAAACAATGGAGTAGAGTTATGCACCAAACGAAATCACCCAAATTAACTCAATATATATAGCATTTGGAAACTTCAAATATAAATGACATAAAAACACCAGATTAAACTAAAACCCTAAAGCAGTCCTTAAGAGATAAAGAGAAATCAAAAACTATTTCCAAATATTCCGAAATCCTAGCTACCAACACCAACTGAGATTGATTTTCATTTGGTTGGAAAATTACTTCTGTAATCTTCATATTTATCCCAATCGTTTTCTCAGTTATCAACAAAATAGGATTGATGATTGGCCATTTTTGCGGTCCTATTTTGTTGCCCCCTAGGCATGTTTCCCGGAAGTGGAGCTTTGCCTGCTTCCTCTTCGGGACCGACCCCGGTGGTTTCAACTAATTCTGACAAAATTAGTGGGTGATAGACCCGAACCTGAGACCAACAAAGCTATTTTTACAAGTGGATTGCAACTAAGGCTAGCTTGGAATCCCATGTTTTTAACAATGAAAGGCTGACATCTGTGCGACAATCATGACCAAGATGATCAGTTTGCAGTTGCATAACAAGCCTAATGCTATCAGATGCATGCCTTTGAGTTTGATCGCTTCATTTTCAAGATCATAACTTCCAGCATCACAAGGAATAACCCAGAGACGGACCAACCAAGGCGCTAAGTTAGGCTAGAGCACATCCCTATTTTTACTTAACAATATAATATTAATGTGTAATTTTTTATTTTTTATTTTTTTTTTGAAGCATACGGTTGTATTAAGATTATAAGCTGCAATTACATGAGGGTATGTTTTACCCAAAGAGTCATCCATTACATCTTGGTAAATGCAAGATGGGGCTATGTGATCCCGCACTAAGGTTGAAAGGTTTCCTAGATGGCTACGGTCCTGAAAAGGTTAAGCCATCGCGTCTGCAGCTTGATTACCTTCCCTGTAGATGTGTGTAATGATGCATTGCGGTAGTTGGCTCATGATTAGCTTAGTTTCGGAGATCATACCCGAGATGTACCAAGGCGGATCGGCATCTGAAGATAGGAATCGAAACAGGTTTTCCGAGTCGATTTCAAAATGAACCTATGCCCAACTTCGTTCTTTTGCTGTTCTAGACGCTATGAGCATGGCCCAAGATTCGACAATCAATGTTGTGGTGATTCCCGATGGTTGTGCTACCGTTGGTTGGCTCTTGAATGATCAGGAAGTCCCATGATGAGAGTGTTCCATGCGGCTGTAGCTACTTGACAATGAAGGAGAATATGATCAGCAGTTTCTGGATGAGAATTGCATAGCGGGCATATGTCTGTGTCGGTGAGGTGGATATGGTGTAAAATGGCGAGGGTTAGGAAGCCCTCATTGATTGCTTTCCACAAGAAAAGCTGTATTTTTGGAGGACATGGAAGTGTCCAGAGGAACTTTGATGCTGGTAGTGGGTGGGCATGATCTGATGTGCTTACTAAGCAATTGTATCCAGATGATGTAGTATACTTTCCAGATTTGGTAAAAGGCCATATGACTCTATCAGAGGGGTTGTTTTGGTGGAGGTGGATATTCACGATTCTCTGGGTTATACGGAGGGGAAGAAGGTTTAGCTTGTCTTGGTTCCAGATGAGAGGATCAATGAGGTCAGTGACCATCTGGATGGAGTAACTGTTCACCAGATTCAAAGTATTAGTGAATTGCGGGATCCAACGGGGGTTGTTAATCCATTTCCGATTGTGTAGAAAAGATGTTGTTTCATTGTAGGAATGAGAGATGCTAATTGCCTCCACTGAGGGCTGGTTGAATAAGGAAGTTTAACTGGAGTTTCTGCAAAAATGGGTTGATGTTTCAGATATTTTTCGTTGTAGAGGGAAGCCAAGATCGAATCCGGTTTCTCATAGATGTTCCAAACCCGCTTCATAAGTAGCGCCTTGTTATGATCACTGCTTCTACGTATGCCTAGCCCGCCTTGTGACTTGGTTCTAGTCAGCTTATCAAATCCCAAAGGGTGAAGCTTCTTGACGGATGAGTCATGCCCCTAGAAAAAATTCTTGGTAATTTGATCAATTTCTTGTGCACATGTGCAGGAAGATATTGAGCTTGCATTATATGGTTGGAGGTAGGGACTAGGGGGGATTTTATAAGAGAAAATCTTCTTGCAGGTGTTAGGCATTTCATCATCCAGCCCTTTGCCTTACGTGCTAGCCGGTTTAGCAGAGGTTCGAATAAATGGCGAGAAACTCTTCCTTGTTTGAATTGGACTCCTAGATACATAGGGGGTGTTGAGGTTGTGGGCATATCAAAAGCTTGTTGAAGGGCACTTACCTGAGACGGGTCAATCTTTGGGTGGTGAATGATAATGGACTTGGATGTATTAATTTGTTGTCCTACTGAGGTACTGTACCATTGGAGAAGGTGTTGGAGATGATTTGTACCCTCTGATGAAGCCCTGTATGTTATGAGAAGATCGTCTGCATACATAAGATGGAGGATTGGTGGAGCTTTTTGCGAAATGCGAAGTCCCTCCACCGCTTTTTGTGTCTCAAGATTCCCTAGATTGGTTGAAAGTAATTCCGCACATATGATAAAGACGTATGAGGAGACTAGGTCCCCTTGTCTTATTCCTCTTGTTGGAGTGATATATCCATGTGGTGTGCCATTGATATTGATAGAAGTGACTGTTGATATGCACAACATGATGTATTCTATAAAAATGATTGGAAAACCTAATTTGGTAAAGGCTTTTCTAACGAAGCCCCAGTCCAGGCTATCATAGGCTTTTTGAATATCCATTTTAATAGCGACTTTGGGATCTTTAGTGTTGGTTGATGTTTTGATGTGGTGAAACAACTCGCCTGCGATTGCTATGTTATCATGTATAGATCGTTGGGGTTCAAAGGAGCTTTGGTAAGGGCTTATTAGGAACGGAAGTAAAGGGCGTATGAGGTTAACTAGAATTTTGGATATGATTTTATATGTGACATTACAAAGTCCTATAGGACGAAATTGTGATGGTTTGGATGGATGATCTACTTTTAGAATTAAAGTTAGGTTTGTGTGGTTCATGATAGGGTGGATATTTAGGGAGTTGAAGAAGCTACGTACCATTTCTATTAACTATAAATGGGTTGTTTCCCAGAAGACTTTGAAAAACTTAATAGTATAACCATCTGGACTTGGAGCACGTTCAGAACCAATAGAGAATAGGGATTTTTTAATCTCCTCATGAGTTACTTCTTCCATCAGTGAGGTGCATTGGCGAGGCGTTAACCTTGTGGTTATTCATTAAATAGACTTTCATCTATCACAGTACTTGGTGTCGTATATTGATCGGTAAAATGATCGATCATTAGTCTGACAATGGACTCTTTATCTACTACCCAATTATTTTGTTGATCCTGAAGTTGTTGAATGTTGTTGCAGCTTCGCTGGATCATTGCTTTAGTATGGAAAAAAGTGGTATTACGGTCGCTGGATTGTAGCCATTGAATTCTTGATCTTTGCTGCCAGTAGGTTGCATGACAGTAAAGCAATGTCATGTGCTGAGCTCTGAGTTATTTTTCCTGAAGCAACCAAAACGTCAAGTCATTGCCAGTACAGCTAGCGCACTGTTGTTGTGCCATTTTGATTTGGGCAGTTGATTTCTTGATCATAGTGGGGAGGTGACCGAAAGTTTCCTTGTTCCAATCAGTAAGAGTTTCGCCGGTCGAGATGAGCTTGAGCTGCAGGTTTACTGTTGGATCTGCATCATTCAGTGTGGTCCATGCAGAATTTACCACTTATTGCAGTTGTGGGTGGGTAAGCCATAAGTGCTCGAATTTATAGTTTTTGCTCCCCTTCCAGTCAATTGTTCTAGTTTGAAGTAGAATTGGGGCATGGTCTGAGGCTATTCTTGTTAGATGAGTAACTCCTGCATGTGGGTATGACGTTCTCCAACGTTGAGTTTCCATAGCCCTGTCGAGTCGTTCTAGGATATTATCTTGTCCTTCCTGATTGTTTGTCCAGGTGAACGGGTCCCCTCGGAATCCCAGATCCATGAGTCCCATTTGATCAATTAAGTTAAGGAATGGCTGAGTCTGAGCATATGTTACTTCTCTACCACCTTTTTTCTCCGATTGATCCATAACTTCATTAAAGTCTCCAATGAGGATCCATGGATCATTGATTTTGGATAAAATTGATGGGAAGTCGACCCAAAATCTTTTCTTGCATCTGGATGTGGGGGGGCATAGATGCATGCGCACAACCATGGATGATCAGGTGCCGGGGGAGTGAAACGAACGTGTATATAACTCTGGCAATGTAAAATGATTTGCACATCGTAGTTATCTTTCCACATTAAGCATAATCCTCCCCTCCTACCAAATTTAGGGATAGAGAGATGGTTCTGAAATTGAAGAGATTGTGCGATAAAAGTCATACGATTGTTGGTAGCCAGAGTTTCAGATAAAAAAACAAATGATGGTTTGTGCAGAGATATTAAGCTTCGAAGATGTTGTATTTTTGTTTGTTGGTTGATTCCTCAGCAGTTCCATGTTATAATGCTCATCTTGGAAAAATTGAAACGATGTTACATAAGCAGCCGAAAAAGATTAAGGTGGATACACGAAAATACTTTCAAATACTGGATACGGCATAAAAACTTGAGAATTGCATAAGACTGAATCAATTTGGACAATATATGGGAATCGTAATGTAAATGAGAAAGAAGATGATTTGATAAGACAATTGTAGTTTAAAAGGACTTACCTGGGGGTTATTTAGATCAGAGGAGCATGGTGTGGGATTGAAGGAATTATTTCTTCATATTTAGCACATACAATGGAAATGCTAAGGGGTTGGACATGAACCAATTTTTAACAAGAAAACTAATGCGAAGGAAAGGTTGCAAAACAACGAATAGGAAATTAGCCGCACAAGATGGATACATTCAGGGAAGAACAAATCCTAGTTAAAGAACACTAAAAAAATCCTATAAGAATAGTCACCAAAGAATTAAGAGGACTTAAGAAATTCTATAGATGGCCAGCTATATAAAATGATAAACAATATCTGATGAACATTGAAGTGTTAAATCTGCATAGTCATTCTAGCCAAAAACAAGATCCTAGACTATAAAATCAGGGTACAAGATAAGATTAATGAAAATAGTAGGGAAAAGACTAGGCGTCAAGCAGAACCATGGGAATGCAAGGACTTTAAACTAACTTTCCAAAGCAATTGCATACTGCTAATTGAAGAACACTACCACAATTGCAACTCAAATATTTTCTAGATCACTACTACAATTTCAACAGAAATTACATAAACAAGGACAAACCCATTTAAACTTTAAAAGTCGCACTAACCTGCAAAATCTAATTGCATAACAACTACAAAGCCAAAAGGAGCACCATTAGCCAAACAGGCATACATTTCAAGATAACCCCCAGCTGAAAGCAGGGAACACAAAGAACTTCACCTAAAACAACTAAGCTTCCAACCAACCAGTATTTTAAGAAGAACATAAACATCAATTATTGATCAGCTATGCATTGAAATTTAAAACCAAACAAAGAAGCTAACATACCAATAGCATAACCAACAATTATCCAAAACCACAAATTTATTGATTTTTTAAGTTTTTCAAAGCATTTTTATCATTACGTCTCTGAAGCACAATTAAGACAACCCCCATTGATGTCCCAAACAAACATCCTAGAATTTTCCATACTTTACCCAAATTTAGAAGAACCTTAATAATCATAGACAAAATTCATAAGGAATCGATCATCTTTGACATACTTCACAATACCCATATAAACTAGAATGTAGATTTCGTACCAAAAGGACCTATTTAAATATGAGAAGGAGTTAATATAACAATGAATCAATTAACACAGCACCATCCAGAAACATTTCAATGAATCTAAACTAGCTAGCAATAACCAATTCAAAGAATACAAGGAAGATACAGAGGAAGACAAGATGAATAAGCATCCAAGAATCGGAAACAGACGCTAGTTTTTTTTTTTTTTTAATTTTTAATTTTTTTTTTTGATCGGAAAACTCCAACCCCTTTGAAATCCCTAAATTGCCAAAACCCTAGATCAAATCTTAAACAAGAATTACTAAAATTTATAAAAAGGGAACCCAATCGAGAAATACAGGGACAAGAATAGTAGTAAAATTTCAAAAATTTAGATGATTTTCCAATTACTACCTAGGCTGGACAATCCAAAACAAGGAAAAAAAATGGGGGGTTGGAAGAAAAACTCGCCTCCTTAAACAGCCTCCGTGCCTAATCAAAAACCTCGATTTATATTCCCATACTCATGATTTGCTTTCGCTCCCAAGCAATCCTAGAATTTACAGAAGGAAATTGGTGGTTAGCCCATCTATATTTATGTGAGGTATTACCTATTAAAAAATTTAACCCTTGTTGATAAAAGAAATTAAAAGTTAAAATTTAATATAAAACAAAGAAACTTTCTTTGTTCTCGGCACATTAATATCCTATATTTCTTCAATATACTATTAAAAAAAAATTATAAGCACTTTTTTATTATTGATTTTTCTCGTTTCTCATTCTAACTATCTTGTATTATGCAGGTGGATCAAATTTCCAACTAATTCACGTATAATTAATATTGTCCTCTAATTCAAGATTCGTTCTGGATAAAATTGAGGTGCAAACCTCCGGCCGCTATGCTGATCATTAACTTGTCGGCCTAACCCATTGAAAAATCCTAGGCCTGTCAGCTCCTATAGCTAGATCATATCCGATGGTTCATCTATGAGTGTTTTCAATGAAAAGTTGGAAAAAAATTCATGAATATTTTATGTGACTCGGTGAGCTTGAAGGCATACCAAATTACTTTGTATTAAGTTGAATCTACGTGCACATGTATATTTCAGAGCGAGTCAGAAATATTTAATAACAAAATCGACATAATAAGGAAAAAAATTATAAATTGTAGTTTTAATCAACAAATATTTTATTCACTCATGTATTTTATTATAGTAAACCTAACATAAATCAGATTCCAAATAAAAAATATATTGACACATATGCTATGTACATTTATGGATCTTTTGAACTAATTCCTTGGTATTTTTAATTAAGAAAATTAATTATATATTTTGCTTCAATAAATTTTGACCTGGCAAAAGAAAATCATAACGAATCTTTTGCATTAATTTCCCTAATACACTATAAAGCACCATCAAAGAAAATAGTATCACTAACCATTAGCGTAGTTTTCAAAACTTATTATTCCAATCAATAACAATGTCAAAATCATCTTCAGTTTTAGGATCTATTGCTCCCATCTTCTTCTTCACTTTCCTTACTTTATCACTATATTGTGCACAATCGATTGATGGCCAAAAAATTATCACTGTGCAAAATGATATAGATCCAAAAATATCTTTAAAAATTCATTGTTGGTCAAGTGAGGATGATTTGGGTGAGCATACACTATATTACAAACAAAATTTCAAATATAATATTAATTTTCAGGAGACAACTACATTTGTATGTGACTCAAGTTGGTTCGATCATGGAAAAGTTGATTCAAATATGTTCATAGTACATTCACACCAATTCAACACTTATAAAGCAATGAGAGACTTGACGAATCAATGTACGGATGATTGTTTGTGGAGCATTCGTCTAGATGGTGGCTACTTTGGAGATGGTGGTTCTAGTTTTCCTCTTCAAAAGATGTTTTCTTACCCTTAATATTTCAATTTTCATTAATAATCGCTTCATTATGTTTGTGTTTTGTTAATGTATTTGGTTCCATGCGAATCAATTTACTGAATAATTAGTAAAAGCTTCTATTATATTACAACATCAAAGGCTAAAAGATTTCAAAATGGTACCGAAAGATTATATAACAAACAATGACCGAGCTATGCTTGGAATGTCCTCCCTAGTTTTTTGAAAACTATATATTTTAGTTTAATATTTCGACTAATTTTAAGATGGAAAAATTCTAGTTTGGTCTTGTTTTAGGTGGTCCCGTGTTAGACTGGTCCACCGATGGAAACAAGAATTTAATTTGGTCCTTAATAATTAAAAGACTAGAATAACACTTTCTCTCTCCTCACCCCCTAACTCTTTTTTATCTCTTATCTTCTCTAAGGCTAAATGCAATGGTCATTCAAGATGGTGTCACGCCACTCTGAACCACCTCCCTGCCCCTACGGTGGTATAACATTCCCTTTGAAAGCGTCTAACCATTGGGTGCCAGGCATCTAACCATTGGCCGCTTCTGAAGCAACGCCCAATGATTTGGCGCTTGACCTAGTCAACTCGGTCAAAGCGCCAAATGTTTAGTTGCTTCTAGATTACCCCTAAAACCAACAGAAACTCGATCTTTATTTCATTTCTCTTTTCTTTTTTTTTCCTCCACGAAACCTAGGTTTGCATGTACAATTCATATGGTCATCTTGAGTTATTTGGAGACAAATTAGAAGGGGTATTTGCTTGTGGTCGTTGTGGATATTTTGAACCTATTTTTCCCAATTTTCATCCACAAACAAGAACAAGGTATGTAGAACAACTTTGGGTTGTTTTTTTTTTTTAAATCTTTTAGATGTTTTTTTTGAGATTTTTAACTCGGAATTACAACCAAACATGTGTTGGTTCAGTAGTTTTATAGTTACTTACGGTTTCAATTGATAGTGTTGGTTGAATTTTAGAAATAATTTAAATTTCTGGTATGAAGCTAATTTTAACATCCTTAAGGTGATGGATAGATTCAAGCCTTTTGTGAGGCCAGATACTCCACCATATCTCAGAGACAGTGTAGGCCAGTCTTCAAAGAACCTCGACCGTCGTAGATGACGACCAATAATATGATGAAACTGATTTTGTGGGCATATCTACCAGGGAAGCCTTGTGGTTTATAGGCTTGTTGCACAGGCTAAGTGTAACCGTATTTTCAACGAAACTGAATTACAAAAAACTTATAATATTTGAAAATAAATTTACCACTTTTAGATGAACTCTACGAAGTTTTCATTAATAATGTAAACATATGTCGTCTCAGTGTAAACAGGGTGTAGCTTAAAAAAGGTCAAACAAATATTTAACGCCAGCGTCCAATAGTTTCGCGCTCAGGTGCGACGCCTAATGGTTAGTCACTGAGCGCCAAATCGTTGGTCGCTCTTGTGTTGGTTCAAGATAGCACCCAAGAAAATGCTTGAACCTTATGTTGAATCGGGGAAAAGACAACGCATTTGTAACGGTTTTTAGGCTAAATCTTGAATGACCATAGAACCCATCCTAACATTTCCCTATTACTGCTTTTGCTTTTTTCTTCTTCTTTTAATTTTGCAAAACTTTCTAAGGGCACATGCCTCTTTGGTTTGATAATAGATAGTATTTCGGGGATTCCATATAGCAATGAATTTAACAAAAGTCAAATATGATTTTTCGGAAAGTTTTTCTCATCTTTAATTTAGATCTTCTTTACAAAAAAAATCATGATTAATATTGTTTAACCGTATCATTTAGTATATAAACTCGGCGTAAAATTTGTTTATTTTCTGGGGAGTTTAAAGGAAAAGCAAACAAGACAACAATGAAAAAACCAAAAGTTCATGTTTAAAAAGAACTCATATGATAGTTCATTTTGTAGGATGAACCGGTAAATGGTTGTTCATTCTAGCAATTTATTTTGTATAATGAACATGTAAATAATAGTTTGTTTTGGAAGTTCATTTTGTTTAATTAACTCTATGGTAGTTTGTTTGATAGAATAAACTATCATAAAATTCATTTTGTAAGATGAACTCCAATTCTATCATAAAATTCATTTTGTAGAATGAACTCCAATTCATTCAGCAGTTCATTTTGGGGAATGAACTCGCGTATGATAGTTCATTTTGTAGATTAAAATCGTATATAGTTCACTATGGTAGAATGAAGAAAATAGTAGTTCATTCTAATAGTTAATTTTGTAAAATAAACTCTACATTTAGTAGTTCGTTTTCTAAGAAGGAATATAATAGTTCATTTTTCCTAAACAATAACTTAGAAAATTAAAGCTTCGAAAAATAGTTAGATTTTTTTTTGTTCTCTATTTTTTTTAAAAAGAAGATAAATAAAAGAGAAAAAAATTATTCCTAGCAATATTTTAAAAGATGACGACGTCAACCCGCGTAGGTAATGTTCACAATAGGACCAAATAATAAGTTTTGGATCAAACTTATAGAATCATTTTTAAAAAGGACCGTAGACCACTTGGACCAGGTCAGTTGGACCAAATTAACACATAATTTCGCATATTTTGATTATTTGATAGTTTCTACTTTTAAGATTTATCCCCTCATAGTTCATATGAAAATAAAAAGAATCCAGAGGTTATATTCGTAAAAGCAAGTAATAATATGGGGATAAAATTGGAAAAGCACAATTATTTGGCCATCTGTGTTTTTCACTTCTATTACAAATTAGTTTTTTGTTATTTGGGAAGGCTAAAAAAACCTCGTTTAATTGGGCCCCTGAAAACAATTAGGTGCCCTGCACTACAGGACAAAAAGGGACATGAAATATCAATTATGGGTTATCCCTTATCCCAATTTTTTTCTTAAATGGCTAAACTATCCCTAAATCATTAGTGTTAGTTAAGTTAATTAGGTAAATTAAGATGTTAATTAGTTTAGTTAGATTAAAATCAGATTTTGGGTAAATTTTATGATAAAAGAAAAATTGTGTTTTTGTGTTGTGGGGAAGGAGAAGTTGAGTTTTTGGGGGAAAAGTTAGGGTTATTTGAAATGAGTGATTCTAGTGGAGGAAATGATGTTGGTGAAGCTTCAAATAACAAACATGATTGTGTTGATGGTGAGATTGTCTCAACTAATCCTATGGATTGGATGTTTGATGAAGAGATGTTAATAGAGGAAGCCATGAATATTGGTGCAAATGAAGATCCCATTGGTCAAAATGAAGGAACCAACCCTCAAAATGAGGAACCCCAAGCTCAAAACAATCAGGTAAACATCTTATACCTTTCGATTTGTGTGTTTGTTGCTCCAAGTGGTTGAATCATCCCCACTATGGAACAACTCAGTGTAAGGGTCGTCAGAGTCGGGGTGTGTATACCCAAATGACTCTGTGAGGTCGTCAGTATATTGACACTACCAATAACGACTCAAACCTGCAACTTTTCCAGGTTATGAAAAATCGTTAAGGTAGTGTGATACATATTGACGACCCTTTTTAGGAAGGTCAGCTAGAGTCGTCATGTTTTTTGGTTAACAAAGGAACGACTCTAAAACCAAAACTCCCTGTAAAATGTAACGCTTAGGGTCGTCATATTTGTAGTCATATGCAATGACGATCTTGGCTAGCCATTGTGATATGTGTAGAATACACTGTATTTACTATCTAGAGTTTATGCTTTCTTTGCTATTTTTCGTGTGAATTATGTATCTTATGCGTGTTTTTGAGTTATTAGGTACTCTGGAGTCCTTGGGAGCAAAAGAAGAAGAAATTAGTCATTTGGAGTGAAAAGGAGCACAAAGACCAATTCACATGCGAGTAATTGCTATTTGGAGCGAGCTGAGGTGCACGAGAAGGAGGCGAATAGGCCGTCGGTTTCCTGAAACTGACAAGCCATTTCTAATTAGGTGGCCCTTATCCTATCAGCTGGGGTGGATAAATCTAAATTCCTACAAAGTACCTAAATATCAGAGAAAGAATTCATTAAGCTCTTCTTCTTTATCGACCATGTCTGTAAGGGCGGCATCACCTGAGTTTCAGAGAAAAAATGGCTGCGCCATTAAGTGGTTGAGATGGGGGTATCACAGGGTTAAGTCTGAGAACAACAAGGGCTTGATGCAGTGTTGAACTGCAGATGTTGCTGGTGTTTGAATTAGAGGGGGAACTAGAGCTCAAGTTCGATTCAAAGTTAGGGTTTCCACGGATTTTGTGGCTGCTCTTGATTGATGATGAGGAAGAAATTGAGGAAATGGTTGCTTCCAGGGGTTGTGAGAAGAGTACAGACGAGGTGAAATTGAATCTGTTGCAGAAAAGAACAAATCTGAGAGAAGAAGAAGGGAGTTAGGTTTTGATTAGGAAATAAATTCTGGGTTTTGAATGAATATCCTGCAGGGACGTCGAAATTGGAAGAATGGGTATCATTCAGATCTTAATTTGGTGGTAGAAGAAGCTGCAGAATGGTTAGGTTTGAGTAAGTGGTGATGGTCTGCAGTGCAGATGGCTTGAGCTTATTCAGGGAGAGAAGAGATAGAGAATCTGGTGGATATATGAACTGCAAAAGCTGGTGATACTCAAGATGATGGAAATAGAAGGAGGAGGAACTGGGTAGCTGTTGAAAATGATTTTAGTGTTACTATCATGGCCATAATTGTTGTGTTTGACTGTTCTGTTGAGAAGATTCAGAGAAGATGCAGTGGTGCTGCAGTGGTGGTACAATGAATGGAATGGAAATGGGATGATGGTTGTGATGGTGGTGTTCTTTTTGTCTGAGTATTGCATATGAAGAATACGGAGTTAAGAGTTGTGGGAAGCTACAACAATTGTTTGAAGCTACAGATTGAAATGCTGTCTAGATGAATGTTGTTGAGTTTCAGGTGCAGGTAGCTGGGTTTATGAAAATGGTGTTGCTTCAGTTTGGCAGGAGGTTATGGAGCTGTACATGGGTTGCTTATGAACTAGAGTTGATGGCGGGTCTGCAAGTGTTGAAATAGAGCTACAGATGCAGCTGCCAGTGTTTGAGGCCTTGAGCTGAGAACTGGGACTGAAGAATATTGGAGCTGGTGCTGCAGTGATGGAGTCTGGTGGCATTGCAGACTGGGTGGATCTCAACAAGAATAAGAATGAAGTGCAGCTGAGACTTCAGCTGTTGTTGGAGGACTAGAAGCTCAAATAAGTTGAGCTGCAGTTCAAGTGTTGCAGGTAGTGTGAAGAAGTTGCTGCTATTGGTTGAGCTTGAGCTATAGATAAAGATTGGCCTGCTGGTTAAATTTGGAGTCTGTTGGTGGACTGTGGAGCTGTGCAATTGTGCAAGTGCTAGGGGATTTTAACTATGAAGTGTTGGTGGTATTTGCACTATACTTGAACTGATGCTTTGCTTGAAGTGACAGATGATGCTGTTTGAGTTGGAGATGGAAATGGTTAACTGAGATGTAATGGCTGATGTATGTTTAGGTTGCAGAGTTGATTGATAGAGAAGGCAATTGTGGTGTCAGGTGGTGGTAATGGTCTTGATGATGAGCTCTGATTGCAATTGCAGGGAGGAGAAGACTGGGTTTGTGCTGTGGAGATGGCCTGGGCAAGATGCTTGTTGTGAAGCACAAGGATGGTGCATCACATAGGTTATGGCTCATGCAAGAGCTTAGGCCTGTGCAAAAGTGGGTTAGCCTGGCAAGATGGCTTTCACCTGACCTGACTCAGCTGACCTGATTCAGCTGACCTGACTCACCCTGACTCGGTGCTTGATCGAGTTGACCCGCCGAGTTGGATCGTTGACCGCTTTGACCCGGTTGACCGGTGACCGAGCGGACTTTGCCGGTCACCTGAACCGTTTTCCGGTGACTCTTCCGGCCAATTTCCGCCACAATACCAGATTTCCGGCGACCACTTTTGGGACATATTTTCTACATGGGTTTCTCTCTCTTATGGGCTTGGTGGATTTTCATCTAATGGACTTTGAAGACTAGACCTAATTTTAGAAGTTGGAGAAAAGCTATAAAAGGGAAAGTCTTCTACAACTTAAAGATTATCATATATCTTATTCTTGGAATTTTGGGGAGCCGGTTTTGTTTACGCTTCTAGGGTTTGCTTTTGTTCATCTTCTTCTTTTCAATTAATATTATTATGATGAACTCCATAGCTATGAGTAGCTAAACATATTATTGGTTATGGGATAAAAGTTGATTTCTCAACATGTTTTTGATTCAATGAATTAGTTTTGTCTCAATACTTTATTGTTTGTGATTCACAATTAATAGTGTTATATGATTTGATAGTTTGTTTGGTTGAGTCCGGAATCAATCCGATTTACATTCATCTCTAGAGCTATATTAGGGTTTTCAATACGAAAAAGTTGTTTATCCCTGATTCTAAGTAGCATAATTGTGGGTAGTGCTTGTAGTGATACATCCTACTAGTCACAAGTGAATCATAACTTTTGTTAAAACGTTTAGTGCTTTTACACATTCGTTTGCATTGATTAGTCTTATTCCATAGAACTTATTGCTTTTAGGGAGTTAAATCTAATTGTGCTTTTACAATTTAGGTTGCTTTCTAGGAAGAATTCACATATGCATCTTTTAATGTGGTTGTGATGAAATCAGGGAATTAGCGGGTTATTCTTGCGATCAAGGTATCCTAGGACTTTTAGTAGATGAGAGATTAAAATACCAATTCTAATCATTGATGAAAATACATGTTTGTGAATGATACTATCCGTGACCAATATCTTCTCCTTATTGATTATTCCAACTATTTGCTTTGCTCTATTTTGTTTTTACTTTAGTATTTCGCTTAAACAACAAACATCCCCCTTGGTTACCTTAGAAACTGAAAATTGCTTAACAACAATTGCCTCTCTGTGGATGCGAACTCTTCCTTACCTCGTACTTCATTTAAATTTAGTGAGTAAGAAAGTGAAATTATTTTTGACGGATTGACAACCGATCACATTGCAAACATTATGAAGGGTCGTTAGGTGCCGTAGTAATATGGTGTAACGACTCTTGCACTGGATTTTCATAATTTTTGATTTCATAGAATCATTTCATTGAATCGTAAAAGGCATACATCTTGCATAGCGTTGCATTGAAGGGAATGAAATACAATAAATAATAACGGTGCACTTAAACACTTAATCATAGAGCATGTAATTATACATTGTGCCTTCCAAGATAAAGTAGCAATCGTCGAACTCAAACTTTTTCCGACGAAGCACCTCGTATCGGTCATACGCCTTCCCCAACTGAAAACGCAAAACAAAAACTTAGTTAGTATTGTTGAAAGCTTTTGATAAGTTTGACGTCTTGTTTAAATACTTACTCTTATAACACCCAACATATTGGGTAAGGCTTTCTTTACGGCCTTCATTTCTCTTTTGAAAGCTTGACATTCGTTGAATATCTCCTCGAACCGTTCCTTGATAAGTTTCAAAGACCTTGAGTTGCAATTTCCGTCTAACGCCACAAAAACGATGAATACACGGTTCCACCAAGCATCGGATGTTTGATCAATAGCTTTTCCTAGATCTTCAAAGTGGTTTGTGATTGTATTCCAAGCTCTCACAATGGCGTAATTCTCTTCCAAAGTGTAGGTACTAGTCATGGTGTTTCCTCTTCTTTTTCCTCTTGGATGATAAATGAATGAGAATGAATGTGAAGGTTGATAATTATGGTTTGGGCGAATAAGGGGTGAGATATGGGTCTCTATTTATAGAGATTAGGACCCAGCAATTGAATTTTTAACCGTTGCCCGACTCAACCATATTTGGTGAATTCAAAATTCACATTAACTGCTACATGGGTCGTTACAAGATCAATTAACACAGTGACGACTCTTGCAGATAAAAAGAGTCGTCTTTGTTTACGTTTATTGGCTGACGACTCTAGTATCAGAAAGTCTCTGTGTTAAGTGACATTTAGAGTCGTTATTATGAGTTTCTCCAAAAATGATGACTCATACCTAATATTTCAAATAACTTTAGAGTCTTCATTTGTATATTGAAAACAATTGACGACTCTTTCAGATCAAAAGAGTCATCTTTCTGTTATATTTATTGGCTGAAGACTCTTCTATCAAAGAGTTTTTGTGTTAAGTGTCCTTTAGAGTCGTTAATATGAGTTTCTTCAATAATGACGACTCATACATAATATCTCAAACAAACTTTAGAGTCGTCATTCTTTTATTTAAAACATGTGACGACCCTTGTTGGGAATATAAGGAAAACCAATATATGAACTCGTTTTATTGAATCGAAAAAAAACATACATGTACTGTGAAATAAAATATAAGGAAAAGACATAAAATAGTTCAATACATTGCGCTTGAAAACCTTAAAGAGTTTAATTATATGCGGCGAATTTCCATTCAATTTCCTTCAAGAGAGTATAGCATAAATATTGGCTCCGACCCAAAGAGTTATGGAAAAACAATTTTGTATCAGTTAGCGTTGTTGAATAAACATAACCAAAGAAATAATTTTTGATGAACGGACTATTGAGTCACAAACTTACTCTATCCTCTTGAGGTTTGTTCGGGAGAGCGTCATCCCGAGCTTTCAATTCGTCTCTGAGCAATATGCATTCATTGCATAAATATTCGTACCTTTCCCTTATCTGCCGGAGCGTCCTTCTTGACGATTTCCGTTTAGTGCTTTAAAAACCTTAAATACACGTTTCCACCAAGCATTAGTGTTTTGATCCAACCCAAGGTAAGGCCCTCTGGTTGGGTCTTCGTTATTGTCCACCCATTGCGCTTCCTCAATAGAGTGCTTCGTGAGAGTGGTGTGTGCTCTAACAATAGCAACATCTTCTTTATTATTGAACGGAGTTGGAGCAATTTTTAGTGTTTGAAAGTGATGGGTGATTGATTTGGGAATATTGAAAGTGATTGGTGAAAAACTTTGAAAGGGATAGGTCTCCTTTTATAGCAAACATGTACCCAACGACTAGTTTATTTTCATTAAAACCGTTTATTTTTTCCAAGAAAAACTAATAACTGCTCCTAGGAATCAAACATAAATTTAAATTTCAAATTTTGCATTAACTGCATGTAGAGTCGTCATAGATGATATATATAGCATAACGACCCTTTGAGAAAACTGAACAGAATGGTGTGTGTTTGTACATAAAGAGTCGTTAGTATTATGTTGGGGTCGTCATTCTTTACCAAAAGAGTCGTTCGTCTGCTATAACAACCTTGACGACTCTATCCCTGGCAATCGGACCTGATTTGGTCGTGAACCTGCTAAAAATTTAAATGACGACCCTAGTGAATACCAGAATTTCTAGGCTTCTGAGTCTTCAGTCTGCAAATTCCCAATTTGACAACTCTAGAGTTGGCAAGGTTTATTGACAGAAAAATCGTCATTTTGGTTTTTTAAACATTGACGACTCTATAATTAACGTTTTGTGTATTTTTGTAGTTGGTGGTGCTACCAAGCTTTCAACCAGAACCGGTCTCTACGACGGGTCCGGATACCTCCCAACACTATATTACTGATTTGGTACGTTTCCCTTAACCGTTTAGTTATACTTAATTTTAAATTGTTTAATTATTGATCTCATGGATGTGTATTTTTTTTGGTGAATGTAGACATGGGTGGACAAGGATAAGGCCAAGGAATGGCTTATCTCAAAGGCAAAAGAGAAGATGTGCGTAGTTGTTCAAAGCAAACACGTCGATTTTAAGAGTATGGAGATGGTATGTGAGAGAGCGGGGAAAAAGGGAGAAAGTCACAAAGGTAAGAATTACAAATATAAGAAGAAGAGGACTAGGGTCTACAAAACTGCGACGAAGAAGTGTGGTTGCCCGTTCAGGATTTATTTCAAAATGCATCATGAAACCGATCTATGGAGATTGGATGGTATTCCGGACGGTCGTCACAACCATCCTCCACCTAAAAGTTTATATGGACACCCTGCATATAGGGTCGTCATTGTCTTTTTATCCAACATATAGGGTCGTCATTGTCTTTATTAAGTAAGTTAACGTCCCTTGGGGTGAATTTAAAAAAATCCGACCGTTGAACTCCCCCTTCTATAAAATACACACCCACTCCTCTTGAGAAAATGGCCCAAAACACTATATTTTCTACCAAAATACTTAAAAATTTTATGGTAATGGCGGAATGGGAACCTTATGAAGATTTGTGTCTCGTTAAATCGTTTGCTAATACGTTTCGTGAAGGTCCGAATGAAATCTATTTCATGTTTTGGAAGAGAGTGAAAGAGTTCTTTAATGGGCGAACCGGGAATCCCAATAACCGCAAGTGGAGAGACTTGGCTTTTCGATTCAACTACATGAAAAGTTCAATGCGAGAGTATGTTAAAGTTAGGAATATGGTGTACGAACATCATCCAAAAGCTCCTCTTAGGGAAAAAGTAAGTAATCCGATAATATTCATCGTTAAAAGTTAGCATACTAAAGTTTAAGAATTCATTGAATTTCAGTTGGAACGCTTCAATGGGCTATGGAGAATTCGTAACGGGGAAACTAAGTTCATTCACCACAAAGAATATACCACGTTGTACCGACGTGCTAGGAGGTTCATCGACGAACATTTGATGTGTCAAATTCTAGAATACCCATATTAACCATTATGTAATACGAGATTAATGTAATTTTATTTTCTTTATCAAATCAAAATCCATTCTCGTTCCAATTTTATAGTTTAAACAATAGGTCGTCCACGTATTGAATATACCAAATAACGACTCTCTCCATAAGATTAACAAATAATGGTTGTCCCTAAAAGAGTCGTCATTTTAATAAGAACACAATTGACGACTCTAATATGCAGTCTTTAATCTGCTATATGATAATTGTAATGATGCTACAATTGGAAATTTGGTTGTCTCCTAGATGTTTTTGTAACTTGGAGTCGTCATTCATTACCATACAAACTGAAACGACTCTATATGCCTTCCCATGAATTAATACACAAATAGAGTCGTTATCTCTGTATATGTTGAACCTAACGACTCTACAATAGAGAATCTGGTTCATCTCCTGGATGTTTTTGGCACTTAGGGTCGTCACTTCTTTCCGTTTAACTAGTAACGACTCTAGCTATGAAAATAAACCGAGTTCTCTGTTTTAATTTCTCTAAGGGTCGTTATTCTGCTATATCGATATGGTAACGAATCTAAGGGAGAAATATGTGTTTGATCTCCTGGATGTTTTTGGCACTTAGGGTCGTCACTTCTTTCCATTTAACTAGTAATGACTCTAGCGATGAAAATAAACCGAGTTCTCTGTTTTAATTTCTCTAAGGGTCGTTATTCTGTTATATCGATATGGTAACGACTCTAAGGGAGAAATATGTGTTTGATCTCCTGGATGTTTTTGGCACTTAGGGTCGTCACTTCTTTCCATTTAACTAGTAACGACTCTAGCTATGAAAATAAACCGAGTTATCTATTTTTGTAGGATCAGAATATCGCAACATCAATACCTTGCGAGACTAATAAACGATAGCATTGCGAAGGCGTCGCAGGGAAGTAACATAAATGACGCAATGGATTAAGACAGCCAGAACATGAGAAAGGAGTGAAGACTTAGCGAGGTTTAGGAGTGTTGCGAGATCATACACTTGTACACTTGCGATATTTCGCAAATCATTCCCGAAAATAAAGGACAGCTTAGCTGTCATCCATTATGTAATACCCTATATAAAGAGTTGATCAGGCCGATTGGTGGGGAGAGTTCTTTTTGAATTGTTAGGCAAATCATTAGGAGAGATAAAGTTTTAGAATGATTGTAATTCTATAACTCATTTCTATTTCATATTGTAAACATTCAAGAATTCAATCAATAAGAATCGTAATTGTTCATCTTAAATTGACTTAATTGTGTATATTCTAGTGAGGGGTGTAGTGTAGGATTTCCTGCAACTACAAAATGGCGCTAGAAACAGGGATCGAGTAAAGATCGACCTTGTGAATTGAAAGAATCAGGAGTAACAAGAAAGGAATTTCATATAATTTTCAACAACTTACTGAGATTGAGAAATGGCTAGAAGAAGAAATGCATTAGAACAACCAACAACCGTTAGAAGAAGCGAGGATTTAGGCGGGAAAGGAGAAATGAAGTAGGTGAACCCTCAAGAGTAAACGCAAGAAATAATGAAGAAGATCAAATTCAATCACCAATTCAACCAGTACCGAACAGAGTTATAGATTATGATAGGGTGAGCGTGCATACATGGAGATCAGATTCTATGGAAGAAAGAGGAGGAGAACAACAATTAGTAAACAATGGACAAGAGGAGGAAAACCGATAAGAAACTGGAGAGATAATTCATGGAAATGAAGAAATCGCAGCATTAGAGGCGTTGAGACAAACAATACATGAAGAAAGGCGATTAGAAGCCGAGGAACGTGCAAATCTAACAAGACAAAACCATGAGCTGAGGATGGAAAATATGAGGTTACAGGACAGAAGGTCGAGAAGTATTACAAGGTCGAGTTCAAGATTGGTTAGAGAGGAAAGAAGGAAAACTTTACCTATAGAAAATGCTGAAGAAGAAAATCGAGAGGAATTGCAAAATCAAGGCATAGAACATTGCGAGAGAAGAGAAATAATGGAAAATCGTTATGTACCACGTCCCGAGACTCTTCAAAATGGGGGAAATAATGGAAATCAAGTAAATAAGCAACGTCAGGGGCAGAATAATCCAGCTGATGAAGAAAATCAAGAGGAAGGAAGAAGAATATTGCATGGGAGAGAAGCACGAAGAAAACAAAAAGAGATTGAAAATGAAATCGAAAAACACTATGCCGAACAAGCACGCCTAGCTTGCGAGAAAGAAAGATTAAGAGCAGAAGTGGAAGAACGGGAACTGGAAGAAGCAATTCGCCAGAACAATCATGATAATCGAGAAAGAAGAAGAGAACAAAATCGCAACAATGGTAATATCAACGAAGAATATGAAAGAGTACAAAGGAGAACCGATAGGCAACAAGGAAGAGAAAATGATAGATATAACGGTGTGCGAATTCGTGAAAGAGATGAAGGAGATGATCGCAGAGGAAGACGAGAAGAGAATAATGAACAAGAAAATCAAAGAAGACATGAACGCAGAAAAAGAGAGGCAGAACTCAAAAGACCAGTGGATCCAAATTCTGATGTAAATGAGCAAATCTTGAGAGAATTAGCGGAAATGAGAGGAATGTTGAACAGTAGAAGGGGAGGAGGAAGAAGACAATTGGATGAGGCCATCGAAGAAGCTGCGAAAACTCCGTTTACACTAGAGGTACAGTTAGGAGGAATACCCCCAAAGTGTAGTTTACCATCGTTAACCAGCATTTTTGATGGAACAACTTGTGCAATATAACACATCAAAGCTTATGTGAGATGTATGTTACAATGGGAAAATCATGATGCTATATTGTGCAAGTATTTTGCATCAAGTTTGACAGGAGAAGCGCTGAAATGGTTTGAAGGTTTACCAAGAAACACAATCACATCATTCAACCATTTACAAGCTATATTTTTAGGGGCATATATAAGTAATAATTCCTCGCGACCGGGTATTGAAGATGTATTTGGATTGAAACAAAGAGTCGGCGAAAGTTTGAAACATTTAACTGTGAGATGGAAGACAATGTGCAGCGATATGGATGGTCGTGTGGATGAAAGATATCTCATCCTGTCATTCATAAATGATATGTTCGCAACCAATTTGTTATATATTCAAATTTTTAGAGTCAAGAATACAATCACAATGACTGAGTTGCGAGAACTTCAGGAGGAATATATTGCTCTAGAGGAAAGGCAAAATGAAATGGAATCATATCCAGTTGCGAATACAAGCTCGAATGCTGCGAATGCAAGCTTATTACCAAAGTTGATAAATACAGTAGCGAGCACCTCGCAAGGGCAACAAGAAAGGATGATAGACGATGGTCAGCAAAAATTAGTGGCCATGGGAAGTCGCGATCAGGAAGAATTTGAAAGAGAAAGGAACATCTACAACCGGGGCGCAAATAATAAGATTCAAAGGCTTGATCATCCACAAGAAACTTATGGAAGTCGAAGGCATAATTATCATGGAGGACAGCGAAATCACAGGGTAGTATGGGAAGAAATCAAGATGCCCCCGTTGAATGCTAGTGTGGAGAAAATATGGGAAGCTATAATTTTGATGGAAAACATACCTGCACCATGGAACATGGGGAATGAACCACCTCCAAGTGATAGAAGTCATGAATTCTGTAACTATCACCGTTTTCATGGACATCTAACGAATGATTGTAGAAATATAAAAAGAATAATCCTCAGAATGATAGACCAAGGGAAGCTAAATCATTTCTTAAAGCGTGAAGAGAAGATCCAACCATTACCATCACCACCAGAAATTCACAGAGTAAACACGGCGAAAGGGAAAGAAACATTTGTGGTAGAAGTTGGAGCGAAAGCCAAAAACTTGTTTTGCAACTCTATTGTGCATTCATACAGAACAATTGAATATTTTCATGACAATGTATTTAGTAGAGTTTTCGTAAGAGATGTTGATAATAGAGAAGTAATTAATATCGCGAAGATCTCTCCACTAAAGGAATGGCAAATGCAGTTTATTTCTTTTACTGCAGAAGAGGTCCCCGAAGGCAGAGAGATGCATGACAGCCCATTAGTGGTAAAATTAGAGATTAATCCAAAACCTGTGGAAGGTGAGGATGATGAGGCAGAAAATTCATGGGCGATCAATAGAATCTTAATTGATACTGGAAGCTCTGTAAACATCCTTTTTTTATCATACTTACAAGACTATGGGAGGGAAATACGAAGATTTGATACCGTCAACATACAAGATCTATGGTTTCAATGGTACAGCTAACAAGCCTAAAGGAGAAGTTCGTATGAGAATACCGTTACAAGGATTATCAACTGAAATATTGTTTTGTATAGTCGATGTGGAATCCCCTTATAATGCATTAATCGGGCGACCATGGTTACACGAGATTCTGGGTATAGCATCGACATACCATCAGTGTATTAAGTTTCCTCATCCCAGTGGTGTTGGAATTATAAAGGGAGACTGGATTGAGGGACAAAAATGTTATGAGGTTGATGTGGAGAGTTGCGAAGAAAGAGCTGCACAAAGGAGGAACTGGAAGCAAAATATAAAGGAAGAACAAAGAAGGGAAAGATTGATGGTGGATACCATAGAAGTAAGAGATGAAGATACATTGCGAAGTAAATGCCTGAAAACATTTGGAGATTGTGATGGTTTCGGAAAAGGAAAGGAACTAGTAAAGAGCTTGAATAATGAAGAAGCAAAGAGCAGTAAAAATAAGAGGTGTAAGAAGTGAATAATTGATGTTAGGCTTGCGAAGGTTCAAAAAAAAAAAAATCTATCATGTGTAATGATTGAAGAAGTACGCGAAAGACTCACGACGCATGAATATGAAGAAAGCTTGGTTAAATAATTACAGTGAGATCACAACAAATGAAACAAGATTATGAGAGATCACAGCAAATGAAACAAGATTATGCGAGATCAAAGCAAATGAAGCAAGATTATGCGATAATTTCGCAAAAATAATGAGAAAGAAATAATCAAAAATGAATAATTGAATGAATTGACAAAAATGAATGAACGAGTGAACGGGACGAACCTTTATGGCGTACACCCTAGTTCGCGAATGATATTTCGTAAGAGGCAAATGTAAGACCTAAAGTGCGTCATATAAGGGGGTATCTCTTGACATGGCTCAGGGAAAAGGTTACACCGCCCCTGGAACTTGAGTCATGGAGATTTGGGGCCCATGAAAGCCTATCCGGGAGAGATACCTCGGATTTCCAGCTATATATATAAGGTTATACCCTGGTTGGACGCCCGAGGATCTCTTCCAAGGAGTCAGTGTATGACCAAGGCGCCGAGGTACACGGTTGAGCCAAGAGTGCCTGGGGCATTTGAAGTGTCTCGGCCATTCTTGGCAAGTCTTGGCACATGCTGCACTCGGCCCGAAGAAAACTCCACTTAGGGTGCAGTCTCGTAACCATAAACCCTATAGGTATAAGGGATAAGAGGCTGCGAAAACAACTGGTTGTTGTTAAGACCGGATGGGAGGAGCTAGTCTTGTATGGTCGATGTACACCTCCTTGAAGGGGCAACCAGGGAGATGATAAGGGCGGCACCCTCCATTAGGGAGCTGATAAGTGTCTTAAGACGCAAATGTCATGAGGCTCCATTTTCGCAAGAAAATTTAGGCTTGTCATATTTGTGCGATAATCCTGAAGAGGCAATAATACTAACTGGTATGACTCAATAATGTTGTAGTAAAAGGTTCGTTGAGACTTGTGAAAGCAGATTTTTAGACTTAATTTTTAAAGCAAAAATATAACAAACTCAAAATACAAGATGTTGTGAAAATTATGGAGAGGATGGAGCTAGGATTTCACCATTCATCAATACTTATGTGGTTTTAAATTAATTTATATCATGCAATTTAAACAATTGATTTGATTCTAAAGTATTGCCAAAATCAGATTTCCAAAATATCAAATGTTAGTCGCAAGCATAACGCATCAAGAGTCTAAAACTAAGCATGCATCATCAAGAGAAAACACATTTAATTAATAAAAATCATTTAATTCATTTTTCATCAATGCAATTAATCATATAAAAATATTGCATACATTAATAAAGTAAATGTTACCACATAATTCTTGAAAGAATGGCTTCCTCCGTCGCTCCAAAGGATGGGTTTAGCTCATCATGGTGTAAACACGCTAAAAAATCATTATTATTGCTCAAAGGGTGTATACAAAGATGAAAAGGGAGAAGAAATTATAAAACCGGGTTTGTAACAGTTTTATTTGTTACAAACCGATCTGTTACAGAGAACGATAAAACAAGAGTGTCGTTGTCACTGTTTATTTAAGTCTGTCTCCTAAACTACGACCCTCAGTCGCTGTAGCATAAACGACTGCTCCCTGTGCGTTGAATGTTCTTGGTGTTCTTCATAGCAGCAGAAAATGGAAATTCTCTGCAGCTTGATTTTCTCGAATCTGTGACGTTCTAAACTACTCCCAATCTCTCCGTGCTCTTCTATGACCTCCAAGAGCTTCTTTTATACTCGACAGGGGCAAGAAATCACGACAATAACTCTTCAAATTCTCTCATTACACGGCTTTGATAAAAATATTCTCGGGAATATTTTCTTCCCTATTTTACCTCCTCAACTGCTTTTCTCGTGACATAAGACTCCCAACACGTTCAGTGACCATCCATAAGTAGTATAACATGGAGCACACACACGAAAATCTCTCGACCACACACTCAGAACTCGGAAAAACCCGAGAGACCCTGTTTTCTTCCATGCGAGATTCTAGCCAAATTTAGTCGAGCAAAAAAGCTCTGTACCAAATTTGTTTAGCCAAGAGGAACCAACCCAATTAATTCCAGCCCTTTAGTCTCACCGAAACAGGCTTTAATTGTCGACCCCAAATCTGCCAGGCGAGAATTATTTTTCCCGCCAAAACCAGCGTTTTGAAATGAAGAAGAAATGTGCCCCTTAACCAGTTGTGGGGTGTGAATAGCAATGGGTTGCCCCTTAGCAATTGGGTTACCCCTTATCCAAAGTGGGAGTCCGAATAGCAAATGTCCTCCAGGGGTGTTCCGAGCAACTTTTCGAGCCGAATTTTCCAAAAATCTTTATTTCCAAAAAATACCTACAAACACACAAAACACCATAATAAGGACAAAAACGAGTACTAACAATACGAAACATTGAGGACAAATTAGACACATAAATGCGTCTATCAAATACCCCCAAACTTATAATTTGCTAGTCCTCGAGCAAATTTATTCTAGAAAATAAAAATCATTTGAACCCCTAGGTGGCCCTAGTGGCGGAGTGTTGTCTCCGGAGGGTTTACCACAGGTGTACCCACAAAACCTTTACTCTGCACCCTAGCTATCTACGCAAAATCTTGGAAGGCACTAAAGAATCTCCTTGGTTGGCATACTTATTGACTACGGGAGGAAGTACCTGATGCGAAATTCCAATTGGTGTACACGAGTTTGCACTCAAGCATACTAAAATTCATATAAAGTGACAGAGCTCTACTCCGATAGTTTCGGACATCATAAACCGAGTCAACCAATCACATGGATAGATTAAGAAGATGGATGTAGAGAAAAACGTGGATGATGTTAACTAAGGTGAACCTATCCTAATGGACTCGAGATACTTGGTCTGGACTAATATCAACACACTCGGGCATATACAAGGGAACCAAAGTGATCGATAATCCTAACTCTAGGTGAACTCACTGGCATATACAAGGGTACCAGAGATCGACTTTATTGTATTTATTCCGGTTGGTCTAGTGGTCTGGTCTCAATTTTTTTTTTTTTTTTTTTTTTTTTGAGTATCTCGATCCACTCTATTTCACCCTAGCAATGGTAAAGAGAAAAATAAAAGAAGTGATCGGGATTCTTTCGATGTTTCCATCATGAGGATATGGCGAAACTACCATGTTTTCTTTTCTAACACCCGAGCTCTATGCTTTTATGAATAGACTCTTTAGATGTTTCCATCTAATCAGATTGGTTCCTCAACTCCTACAACCAAAATGCTTCCATCCACTTAGATTGGTTAGTGCCGACCTTAATAAACTTAAATTTCTAGGCTCTGGAGTTTATTTATTGCAACTAAAAGCTAACAAAAAGTTTCTTCCCCACCCCCAAACTTAAATGTAACATTGTCCTCAATGTTCTAAAGATTTAATTAAAAGCATGAACAAGGAGAAACTGTTACCACTTGATGGATGGAAAAAGAAATAAGGAAGGATATTACCGTAAGCATCAGCGTGGGTGCCTCCCAGAAAATGCTAAATTTAAAGTCCTTAGCTAGACATCAAATACCTCAAAAAGGATTGTCACCTTCCAAAGTCATATACCAATAGCCGAAATAGCTGCGGGTCCTCAGAACCAAATAGAGCAGACACAAATGAAAGACTACCATCTTGGATTAGAAAAATGAGCAGACGGAGCATAACTTGATCTAGGGCTCTTATCAAGGCAACTAGATTTATCTGGGTGTCTCTTGTGCTCTATATATGTGTCTAGTAAAACAGGTTCAACCGAATGATATGTTTTCAAGAACTGGGTTTCTTCATGGACGATATCTGGAGGATCGGGTAGCAAAGTTTGAAGAAACTCAAGTAGTACCTTAGACACACAAAGCTCGAGTCCCAAGTTAGGGACTTCAATTAGGGATACAAGATGATCACTAGAGTCATCATTACCCCCAAACTTAGGGTGAACAATATCCTCAGATGGACCAAAATCTATGGGATGGATTCTAGGGTCCATAAAGTCAGCACAATAACTAGCTTCTTTGGGAGACTGGTCATCTAAACGAACAACATCATCATATAAGGGATTATCAAAGAGAATCTCTAATATAGGCTCATCAACTAAGGTGTTCGTCATGGTTACCTCCTCCGAAGCACTAAAAGGTTCATCAAATAATGGATTATCAAACATAGTGCAAGCTAAAGGATCAGGAACTAGAGTGCTAATCATGTTCACCACTTCTAAATCATCTATCTCAGAAGACTTAATGACATTAAAGACATTTAGCTCAGTAGTCATATTACCAAAAGATATGTTCATAAGTCCGGTTCTACAATTGATGATGGCATTAGATGTGGCTAAGAATGGGCGGCCTAAAATCACGGGTATTTGAGCACTTGGGTCCTGAACAGGTTGGGTATCTAGAACAACAAAATCCACTGGATATATGAACCTATCAACCTCAATAAGAACATTTTCTATGACACCACGAGGGACTTTGACAAACCTATCAGCTAATTGAAGTGTCATTTTAGTCGGCTTCAACTTACCAAGACCTAGCTGGGTGTATACATGATACGGAAGTAAGTTAACACTAGCTCCTAAGTCAAGTAATGCCTTATCGATCATGTGATTACCGATTGCACAAGATATGGTGGGGCATCCAGGGTCTGTATACTTAGGGGGTGTTTGGTTCAGAAGAATTGAACTTACTTGTCCAGCTAAAAAGGCTTTCTTATGGACATTAATCTTACGCTTTCGTGTACAAAGATCTTTAAGGAACTTGGCATACGCAGGCATTTGCCTAATTGCTTCTAATAGCGGAATGTTGATGTTCACCTACTTAAATGTTTCCATTATTTCGTTGAAAGTCGACTCCTTCTTTGTTGGGGCTAACAACTGTGGATATGGGGCTCTAGGAACAAAGCCGGGCTCAACAGGAATTTCTTGGGAAACCTTAGAGGTTGTTTCAGTTTCCTCAACTACAGGTTCCTCTTGGGAAGTAGAAGGTGGAACTACAGTATGTCCACTAGGCATGGCTACCTTATTGTCTACCGTTTTACCACTCCTAAGGGTTGTTATTGAATTCACATGATGGGATGGTCTTTCACTTACCTGATGAATTCCTCTAGGATTGGGCTGGGTTTGACTAGGAAACTTACCTTTTTCCCTCAGAGACTCATTTATCTGACTAACCTGGGTTTTCAATTCGGAAATAGCCTGAGAGTTAGCATAACCTATACTCTTACTTTCTTCTATCCCTTGCGCAACCATTTGGTTGATCCTTTCAGAGCTTTTAATAAACTAGGCGAGAGTCTCTTCTAAACTAGTGATCTTTTTATCCGAAGGGTTCTCAAACCGTGGTTGACCTGAATGGTTCTTAGTATAACCAAAACCCAGGGAAACCGAGAATTACTAGATCGACCTTGATTCTTGCCCTTAGACCAAGAAAAATTAGGATGGTTTCTCCAACCAGGGGTTGTAGGTCTCTCGAGTAGGGGTCAAACTTCGACGGTTCTCAAACCTAGCATTGTTATAGACAGCATGAGCTTGCTCTTCACTAACCTGACCTTCCCAAAATGAGTTATCGGGCTCTATTCCACAACTAGAGATTTCAGAGGCTCTATTAGGTTCAACAAGGGACCTATTTTTAGACTGACCCATTTCCAAAGCTTCTAACCTTCTGGACAAAGCAGCAAACTTAGCATCTGACCCTAAGCTTGTATCTACCATATTGGTGCTACTCCTATTAACCAAGAGTCTTTTAGGGGGTTCGACATAAGACTCCCACTGTTGGGATTTCTCAAAGAACAACTCCTAAGAAGGTAAAGGCATCCTCAAGCACTTTTATTAGTAAACTCACCAAAGACACATAGACTCGACCATGGCTTTGGTCGAATAGTCTAAACCATCATAAATAATCCCTACAAGTTTCATCTTATCAAATCCATGGTGAGGTCACTGAGATAGGAGATCATTGAATCTCTCTAAAAACCTATAAAGTGACTCTCCCTCTTGTTGCACACTAGCACTAATTTTCTCGCCTAACATGTAGCAGTTTATGCTTAGGGTAGAATTTCATATAGAAAGCAAAGCAATAAGCTCCCGCCATGTTTCAATGGATCCGATCCATGGTAGGTTGTTTAGCCATGTCTTAGCTTTATCTTTTAAGGAAAATGGGAACATCTTAAGTTTCAAAACTTCATCAATAAGGTCTTTTATTCTAATATGTCCCACAAATTTCCTCAAAGTCCCTAATATGAAAATAAGGGTTCTCATCATCTTTTCCTAAGAATATAGGGATCATCCGAAGAATACTAGCTTTTATCTCGAAGTTAGCCGTATTGGCTGGCAATTTAATGCATGAAGCTCGGTTAGTCCCAGTTGGGAACATGTAATCTTTCAAAGTTGCCATCGTTGGCACAATCAAGTACTAAGGGTACTTTCCTCACTAAGAGTCAGATTCTCAAAACTGAAGTTTCCAAAAACGGGGCTCTCAAAAGAAGAGTCTTCGAGTTCCCCGCCTTCACAAGAAGAACTACTAGGTTTGTCACTAATCAAACGACCTAGAGTGTTTCTTTTCCAAGCCCGTTCTTTAATGACCTCGGGCATACACTAGGAAAACAAAAGAAAAAGAAAAATCCTAAAAGGAAGGGAAGTTCTATGCAAACACAAACAAGGCTGACTCCACCACAACAAACCTAATGATATCTAGCAAACAAAAAGCATGATGGCTCCACTTAGATTGTTTTCTAGACCAGCTTCTAATCCTTCGAAAGGGAATTCGTTACAATCTAAGCAAACCCCTCTGGATCAATCCGAGTCAAAGTAAGTTGAATCAAGGCGAGGGAAGCTCAGTGGAGCTTTGATACCCAAGGCCTCACCGCTATTACAAAGCGGCGCAGTCACGCATTCAACTTCACAGAAACCATCATGAACTTCGAAGTATGCTAAAAGAGTAACCAATATTTTTCGAGCGACTTTCCTACTAAGCTCGTTACCCTATCGGTCTCGTTCTATTCCAAATTTTAAAGCTTAGGTTCACGTTAAGTATCGTTTTCCTAAGGCGGGCAAGAAGAGAACGGTGATGAAATCCGAACCCTTATCTTATATGGCCAGTCCTTGCCCTTTACTAGGAAATTAAAAACAGCCGTTTTCAAGTCCTCAGCATATATTCACACGAAGGAAGACAGGAACTCGCTAGCGGTGGATTCGCGAGTGTTTCGACAAACTTACCTCCCGTACCAGATGGGGGATGAACCGTTGTAGTCGACTCGGGCCACGACTCCTATGTCATGTACGAACCCGAGGGGCCGAGGTGATATCGTAATCACCGTCCTTCTCTGCGAACAGTTTGATATTTAATACTACCCTTCCGTAGGGTTTAAAAAATAAGGAATGTCCGAATGTCCAAATGTCCAAGTCAAAAAGGTAAAAGTGCAAAAGAAAAGGAAAGTCTAAAAAATAAATATCAAAAAAAATAATAATAATAAAAATAAAAATTCTTCTCTTTTTTTTTCTCTCTTTTTATAAAATATAAAAAAATCTTCTTCTTTCGCTCCTTTCGCTTTGTCTTTAACTCCAAATCTTTAAGTATCCACCAAAAGCTTTGGCAAATTTTTCTTTCGCTCCAAATCCCAAAATCTGAAAGGAAAAGACAAAAACCCAAAAAACGTAAAGAAGAACAAATAAATAAAAACCTAAAAGAAAATCTAAAAACTCTAGCCTAAAGACAAGTCCGCGTCGGCGGCGCCAAAAATTGGTGTGACTCAATAATGTTGTAGTAAAAGGTTCGTTGAGACTTGTGAAAGCAGATTTTTAGACTTAATTTTTAAAGCAAAAATATAACAAACTCAAAATACAAGATGTTGTGAAAATTATGGAGAGGATGGAGCTAGGATTTCACCATTCATCAATACTTATGTGGTTTTAAATTAATTTATATCATGCAATTTAAACAATTGATTTGATTCTAAAGTATTGCCAAAATCATATTTCCAAAATATCAAATGTTAGTCGCAAGCATAACGCATCAAGAGTCTAAAACTAAGCATGCATCATCAAGAGAAAACACATTTAATTAATAAAAATCATTTAATTCATTTTTCATCAATGCAATTAATCATATAAAAATATTGCATAAATTAATAAAGTAAATGTTACCACATAATTCTTGAAAGAATGGCTTCCTCCGTCGCTCCAAAGGATGGGTTTAGCTCATCATGGTGTAAACACGCTCAAAAATCATTATTATTGCTCAAAGGGTGTTTACAAAGATGAAAAGGGAGAAGAAATTATAAAACCGGGTTTGTAACAGTTTTATTTGTTACAAACCGATCTGTTACAGAGAACGATAAAACAAGAGTGTCGTTGTCACTGTTTATTTAAGTCTGTCTCCTAAACTACGACCCTCAGTCGTTGTAGCATAAACGACTGTTCCCTGTGCGTTGAATGTTCTTGGTGTTCTTCACAGCAGCAGAAAATGGCAATTCTCTTCAGCTTGATTTTCTCGACTCTGTGACGTTCTAAACTGCTCCCAATCTCTCCGTGCTCTTCTATGACCTCCAAGAGCTTCTTTTATACTCGACAGGGGCAAGAAATCACGACAATAACTCCTCAAATTCTCTCATTACACGGCTTTGATAAAAATATTCTCGGGAATATTTTCTTCCCTATTTTACCTCCTCAATCTGTTTTCTCGTGACATAAGACTCCCAACACGTTCAGTGACCATCCAGAAGTAGTATAACATGGAGAACACACACGAAAATCTCTCGACCACACACTCAGAACTCGGAAAAACCCGAGAGACCCTGTTTTCTTCCATGCGAGATTCTAGCCAAATTTAGTCGAGCAAAAAGCCTGTACCAGCCCTGTTTAGCCAAGAGGAACCAACCCAATTAATTCCAGCCCTTTAGTCTCACCGAAACAGGCTTTAATTGTCGACCCCAAATCTGCCAGGCGAGAATTATTTTTCCCGCCAAAACCAGCGTTTTGAAATGAAGAAGAAAGGTGCCCCTTAACCAGCTGTGGGGTGTGAATAGCAATGGGTTGTCCCTTAGCAATTGGGTTATCCCTTATCCAAAGTGGGAGTCCGAATAGCAAATGTCCTCCAGGGGTGTTCCGAGCAACTTTTCGAGCCGAATTTTCCAAAAATCTTTATTTCCAAAAAATACCTACAAACACACAAAACACCATAATAAGGACAAAAACGAGTACTAACAATACGAAACATTGAGGACAAATTAGACACATAAATGCGTCTATCACTAACGCGAGGATAAGACGAGATCAATGGGTCTTTACATGAAAGTGTATAGACGTCCTGCGATTTCGTCGCAAGACGGCAATGTCATGGGGCTGTAAATTTGCAAGAATTTGCAGGCCTGTCATATTGTCGCAAGAAAAATATCCTGCAGAGGCAAAAATACTAAAGAAATTATAAGACAAGGTCAATGGGTCGTTACATGAAAGTGTAACGACGTCCTGCGATTTTGTCGCAATGAGGGGTGGCAAAATAAGACCTTTAACTAGGAAGGCAAAATAAGACCACACAAAAGCAATGACAAGGCAAGATCAATGGGTCATTACATGAAAATGTAAAGACATCCTGCGATCATGTCACAATGATGAATATCAACATAAATGAAAATAAGACCACACAAGAAATTGAGTAAAAAAATAAGCTTGCGAAAATGGCTATACTTCTAAATTTATTTGAAGAGTTAGCAACCGCAGTTGCGAAACAAAGACGTATTATTACTTAAAGATTATTGATTTAATCTCTCATGTGAAAATAAATAACAGAGGCAAGTATGGGAATGATTAGAGTAAACATTTGTTATTTATTTCCATATGATAGATTTACTGATGAGAAATTACAAAAATGGAAGGCTAAAAGGATAAATGTACAAATATTAGAAGAAGAGAAAAAGAAAAAGGGAGCTATCTCTCAATTCATTCTTCTTTGTCACCAGACTCTTTATTAGACTCCTCTTCTTCGCTAGCATCACTATCAAAAACATCAAAAGAATGTATATTTTCAGGAACCTCATTAAGAAGACAAGGATATGAAGAATAAGAATCATTGATCATTGAAAATCATTTTAATAGTTTGATTGCGAAAAACGAACAACATCATTGTAATTGCTTTGTAATTGCTTCAACTTGGAATACTTGTCGTTGCGAAGAGAGAGATCCTTTGCAAGATGTTCTTTTTCGGATTCAAGTTCTTCAATCCTTGTTTGATACCTTTTCTCGGCCTTCACGAACGTATGATAATGAATCAGTAACTTAATAGCAGTTTCACAAAAAAGAAGTGGTGAAGTAAAAAAGAACAGTTAACAACCTTCTCTGTCAGAAATCATATCTTTAACCAAGGCAGTATGTTCAGCATGAAGACTGACGTTAACACCTAAATTATTTCTGGCATTATCTAGAACTTTCGCAGCCCAAGCGAATTCATCGTCACTATCTATAACAAGAAGTGAACGAATTTGATTTTCTCGCTCATTAAGTATGGCATTTTGGCGAAGAGATTCATCTCGTTAAATTTGGACTTCAAGAAGAGTTTTTTGAAATTTTGCTAATGCTTGTGCACCTTGATTAGAAATGCGATCTTTGTCATCTATAAGGCTACTAATTTTCTTCCTTAAGATATTGGTTTTCTCATGGGAATCAAGATACAGACGTTTAAATCAGTTGGCTAAACCTAAACTAGATCTATGCTCAATTTCTAAGAGACGAAATTTGGTTTGAAGTTCATTTAATGGAAGAGAATTAATTTTGTTTGACGAACTACATAAAGATTCATTGAGATGAGCGAGAAGAGCATCATTATCCATAGGCTCAGGAAATGAATGGAGAAGAATGGCTTCTTCAGAAAGATTATAAATGTCTGCGAAAATGATAAGTCAGGCAAAGAAAAATAAATGACAAAATAAAAACAGGGAAAAGAGAAGAATTTTGTACCTTAAAGTTGTTGATTAGCGCTTTGAAGGGTAGAAATTTTATTCTTCTGAGTAGATGACTCAGTTTCCAGTTGTTGGATTCTTTCACGAAGAGCAAACTAGTCTCATTTTCATTCTTGCGAGATGTCGTAACTTCAACTTCTAGTTCTTTGTTCTTCTCCTTAAGTTGAAGATTTTTCTTTTCAAGATTGTTGCGCCTCTTCTCAAGGTCTGAGGCAACAACAAAAGAAGCTCTTCCGGTCTGAAAAGAAAGATAAAGAAATTGTTAAGATATGACTTTAAAGTAAAGTTATGAAGAAAAATAGAAGTTCAGACATACCAAGGCACCAAGTGCATTTAAAAAGCTAGGAGTTACAGATCTAGAAACCCCTTTAAGAGAATCGTTGCCCTCTAACAAGGTAGCATCACATATATTTGCGAGAGCCTTGCATGTACCGGAAAGGCGATCATCTCCAAGGCCTTGCATGGAGTCTGAAAAAATATTGGATAACTGCTCCATAGGGGATTCAGTTGATTGATCTTCTCCCGCGTTGTTATCATCCTCATCAGAAGTTTCATTGGGAAAAGGACTTGAATGAGGAGAAGAATGAACCTTCCGTTTTTTGGAAGGTGGGACAGTGGATTTCCCCTTGCGAAGTGGACCTTTGTCTTTTCCCTTGACCTTCGCAACTTCGGGAGATTCTTCTTCTTCGGTAATTTTGATACCAACCTTCGCACATGAATAAAGATAAGAAACAGAGGCAACAATATTGTTAAAAATAGCAAAAGTAAGTATTTCTTACTTCATCCGTGATTGATCGGAGTATCGCCAGAGTACTCGCCTTTGGATGTCTTTCATAACTCTTTCTCAATTTGATAATCTGAAAATTTTGCAAGCTTAGTAAATATAAGAGGAAGGAAATATCGCAAAGCAAATAAAAAATAGGAAACATACCTCTTTTGCCTTTTGGGTCCACTTAAGTTCCCAAGGATGATAATTTGCGAGATTCGCAGGGAGTATATGAGAACCTGAAATGTAAGGTCCATTTAAAAATAGCGGAAAGACACACCACTTCTCATCTTTGGAGTATCGAGGAACATTATTCTTGCCCGAATGCCAGTCAATATCTTGCATAAGCAGCTTGTCGCTGGGAATATTATCTTTTCTCTTCAATCGAGCACCCCAGCGAGATTTATCATTCTTCATATTTATCACTTCATAATTTTCAAAAAAGTTTTCTACTGAGTACTTTTCAGTGACTATCTCTAAGTTTGCGAATTTAGGATCTTTGACGTTATCAGGATAAAGAGATCCTTTACCGGCGCCACGGTTAGCGAATTCAAGCATTAGACGGATGCAATCACCACTTAGTTGATAAATAGCTCGCGAGAATTTCTCATGAGCTAGGATTTCATAAAATAAGGGCAGTTCGGGATTGTAGAGAGGAATGGGAAGACCTGCGAGGAGTTGACCTAGCGAGATTATGATTTTATGATCATCACAATGATGATCAGTAAACAACTTTGCAGAGAGGATAGATGAAGATTCGTGATCGGGAATGGTAGTTAGAGTGAAACCTCTTTCTTGTAAATTCTTTTGAGTTTCACTCAAAAGGGTTTCATATCTACTACCAGGAGGAGCCATTTTTAGAGTATGGGAATGATTAAAGAATTGAAGATCAAGAGAAAGAAGGAAAAGAAGATTTACAGTAGCAGAAACGTAAATTGCGGAGAAGGAGAAGGAGAAGTGAAGAAAAGTTGCAGAGAAAAAGTAAAAAAGAAGAAGAGGAGGGTGGGAAAACTATATATAGAGAAGAATTCTCGAGAAGATAAATGCATTTAATGCGAGAGGGGACGTGAATGGTCAAGAAAAAACGGTTGAAAGAAACGTGTCAAGAAAAGAGTGGCAGAAGAAACATGTGTAATCAATTCTGTGTAGAAGTACGGGATCGTAATAGATAAATATGAACAGTTGCGGAATTTTAAAATACTAATTCTCATGACATTCTCTTCTTCGCAGAGAAGACATGAGAAGAGGCAAGATGTAGGATCAGAATATCGCAACATCAATACCTTGCGAGACTAATAAACGACAGCATTGCGAAGGCGTCGCAGGGAAGTAACATAAATGACGCAATGGATGACGACAGCCAGAACATGAGAAAGGAGTGAAGACTTAGCGAGGTTTAGGAGTGTTGCGAGATCATACACTTGTACACTTGCGATATTTCACAAATCATTCCCGAAAATAAAGGATAGCTTAGCTGTCATCCATTATGTAATACCCTATATAAAGAGTTGATCAGGCCGATTGGTGGGGAGAGTTCTTTTTGAATTGTTAGGCAAGTCATTAGGAGAGAGAAAGTTTTAGAATGATTGTAATTCTATAACTCATTTCTATTTCATATTGTAAACATTCAAGAATTCAATCAATAAGAATCGTAATTGTTCATCTTAAAATGACTTAATTGTGTATATTCTAGTGAGGGGTGTAGTGTAGGATTTCCTGCAACTACAGTTTTAATTTCTCTAAGGGTCGTTATTCTGCTATATCGATATGTAAGGGAGAAATATGTGTTTCATATCCTGGATGTTTTTGTCACTTAGGGTCGTCACTGATTTCTATATAAATAGTAATGCCTCTTGATATGTTTCAACAAATTGGTTAACAGTCGTCATCCTACAATATAATAAGATGACGACACCTATAGTGGATCATTTGTTTAAGAAATATTAATTGAAAACATTAACACTAATTTTTGAAAAAAAACTACTAACATATAAAGTAAAGCGGCAATGTGTTAACAAACCGAGTTTTACAAGCAGTAGATAGTTGTATCAAACCATAACCAAACAAAGAAACACAAGAAGAACATCTCCTCACTCAAGATTACGACCTCCACCTCGGCTTCGACCTCCACCCCGGTCTCGACGTCCATCTCGCCCTCCCTGACTTCCTTCACCAGCTGATGTCCGGCTTCTCTTACGATGGCCTTGACTTGCACTAGCTATTTGGGATTCATCATCTTCTCTTTACTCTGAGCTTTCCTCACCTTGGATTCCTCCACCTTGGCTTGCTTCAGCCTGTTGAGCACGTTGTTGTTTCATTTTTTACTTGGTTTTCCTGGGCCTCTTACTTTGCTTTTCCAATTCAGCAAACATTTTCTTTGCTTGTGGATTATCAATGTGACTGCAATAATCAACGTACTTGCGATGTCGCTCAGGTTCTATCACTTCTCCTTTGTCGGCCGAGCAACAAAATGCCTTGATAAGAATATTCATTCGTTCCCTCTATTTGCATTCAAATACCAATTCTTATTAAATAACTTATATTTGTATGTTTATGATAACAAAATACCAAAAATAAATACTTACCACAAGCTTAAGAATGGTGGAATCATCTCTCGGTGTCATATATTGAAGCCGATGAAGATGCATTGTTTCTCCTTCGAGTGCCATGAGGATCTATTCGGATGACCCGAGGGTGAGAGAAGCGTTCATACCATTCCAAGTAATCTTCTGTAGACTCGTGACCTTCATTTACATGCTACCAAAAAGAAATGCTTATCTTGCTATCATGATTGTGCCTATCATCCCAATGCTTGGTCTTAGGTTCAGGTTCGTAAACAACCACTAACTACGAGTCGTCAGACTCACATTTGTCTAACTTGTGCTTGAATCGCGGTTGATAATCCGGTACGGGTGAATCTTGAATATACCCAAGATGACGCATGATTCTCATCGGATTATACATTGAAAAGCCGTAAGGGTAAAACAGAGGGCCATTGTAAAACACAACATCTTTCATTGCGCTCACCCGATCATTCTTATAAGGATCAAATATTACCTCTGCAGCTGTGATGTTGTCCAATTTTTGGCACATTTCTAACAAAGCATCCTTTTGTTCCTTATCCTGACAGCCAGTGTACAAGTATCGAGTCCCTCTTGGTTTAGTTTTGTTCCATTATGGGTTGATTTTGATGTCGGGATTATCTTTGATCAATGAAGGGAAACGATCGTAAATCCACACCTATATTGACACCAAATAAAATAAAATAAAACAATCTGATAGGTATAAAAAAATTCAAAGAATAAATAAACATAAATAAAGTAGACAACTTTGTCCAATCCAATTACCTGGAGTATAGCCGTATTCCCATGGATTTGAGAAGATCGTTCCCGAGCTGCAGTTGATAACTGACAATTCAAATGTGCTACCATGGCAGTCCCCCAAGAGTAGTTATTCACATCTTCCAAAGGATACAAAAGTTGAAGAAGGTTGACACTCACCCGGTTACCCTTACTTTCGGGATATACAACCGACCCAAGTGTGTACAAAAAATACCCACCAGCCGCATAACGACATTCCACATCAGAGAGACCATCAACTCTTTCTTTGATTAGTGTTCCAGCAAACATCTCCCTAATATCTACGAGTTTGAACTCTTTCTTCGGGTATGTCTTTCCCTTCACGAAAAGGCCATTTGTGGTCTCTTTATCCCAGCCAAATAATCTCTCGGTGAATCCATAAATTTCTTCCCAACTAAGCCTTTTCTTGAACTTGTCATTGGTGGATTTTCCTTCGACCGGCAGCCCTAATATATGATCTGCATCATCGGGTGTCAATGCCATCTCACCAAAAGGGAATTTGAAGGTATGGGTTTCACCGTAAAACCTCTCACTCGAAACTTGATACCGCAACCTTGTCATATGCAACCACGAGAGTTCACAACGGCAGTATACAAAGCACAATTTTCAATAATATCCTTGACTCTTTCACATTCATCCTTTAGTTCCTACAAGGACATTTTTGCATCAAAGATTGCCACCTGAAAAGACGTACGGCATTCTTATGATCCTACAAAAGAAAAAACAAATAAATATATAACAAAATTAAAGTTAACATCAACAAATAAAATATAAAAGCAAAGTTGAGATTCTACAATTGTTTCGTAGATGGTACGAGCCCAGCTGCCCTTATATCCAAATAGAACTTCGCAGCCATCTCTAGTTTCTCCCCTCGCTTTACCACCACGAAGAGGTTCTAGTAGCAAATGTGTGGGGGGAATGTGTCTCGCGCTCTCTGTAATTGGCTTTCCATCCTTCCGTGTACGCGGTCTCACCTACTCTTCAACTATCTCCTCATCATCACCACCAACACCATTACCATCATTACCTTCATCATCCTATTTATCATCCTCTTCATCATCATCATTACCACCAACACCACCAACACCCTTACTAGCATTACCTTCATCATCCTCCTCATCATCGTCATCATCATCATCATTACCACCACCACCACCACCAAGGCCAGAACTACCATTACCATTACCAGCACCATTAACATCGTTATCACTGTCATCATCATCATGAATCTCTTCTTATTCCATAATTTCTTCCTCATCACTTCCGGAAGCAGATACAATAGGGGTGGAAGAAGGTGAAGAATCTGACGAATCATTATCGGGGTCTCTTGGTTGGTCGATGGACAAGGGTACCTCATTCGGTTTTTTTCCTCGGAATGGACCGGCATTCAAGTATCTGGTGTGTCTGGGAGGTCTGCTAGGAGGAGTGGGCATGTGTTGCTTGTCTTTCTTTTTACTACAATGGTAACATACACAAAAAAAGGAACAAATAAGTTGAGTATTTCATGCTATCAAAATAAGGGTCGTCACCATATTCCTTAAAAAACAAATGACTCTAACAGAAAACATGACGACTCTAACAAATAATGTGATGACTCTATCAATATTTTGGACAGACAGTATTTTTGTTTTGCAAATAGGGTCGTCAACTAAGAGTAACGACTCTAATCCAAACCATAAGAGTACAATAACGACTCGAATATATATGTTGACGACACTTCCAATTTTTAAGATAGATAGTCTGTTCTTAGCAGCATTAGGGTCGTCAATAGATTTGATTACAGAGGTAAATCTAGGGCAAAAAATTGAAGTAGCAGAATTAGGGTCGTTAACTTAAACATCATATAGCTTAACGATTTTTCATACATTTAACATGCATATGAAGAATCGTTAGGGTTTAATAAAATACAGAGTAACGACCCATTTATCAGAATCTGAAAAAACCGGTTCCAGACCTCAATTTCACAATCAAAACTCAAGAAAAAATGAAAACAGAGGTGGGTCTTAGTTCACTTACTTTCTAATCGACGCCATTTCTTCTTCTAATTCTTCTCGGGTTCTTACTACAGCCTTGGTTTTGAGATTAATCTTCAATTTGGGTTTCTCTACCAATTTAGGGTTAGCAAACTTTCCTTTGAACTCTTTGGTTCGAGCCATGTTTGTAGAAGAAGTTAATCGTCGATTAAAGTTTTTCGTATCGACGATGAATCGACGAAGAAAAAAAAATTGGGTCGCCAATGGAGGGGAGGAAGAGAGAACTCGGGTGGGAGAGTAAGGGAGGGAGGAGAGTAAACTGATTTTGGTTTTAGAAAATGAATTGGGGGCCTTATGTTTAGGGTTAATAGGTTTTTAAGTAATAAGGGTAGAATGGTATTTTCACCACCTTCTGAAGCCCCCTAAAATTTTTGGTGTGGGTATAAATTGGTCAGGGCCCCTAATTGTTTTTAGGGGCCCAATTAAACGAGGTAAAAAAAATACTTGGGAAAAGCTGACTTTGGTCAAACAAAGTTGACTTAGAGTCAATATGGGGGCGAATAAACAAGGGTATATTTATTAAATACCCCTAGTTTTGACACCCAACAAATATATCCTTATAAAACAATACAAATACCCCTATCATTTAAATACCTTATCCCTTAAAAAACAGATTACCTTAATACCCTCAATTACAATATTATTTTACATTTAAAAATCTTATCCATTAAAAAATAGATTTTTCTATTATTTCATTTCACCACCACCAAATGCACCGCCGCCACCACCACTCCACCACCACTTACTAAATACAACCACCAATAATATTCCACCCCCGCCACCACCACTCCACCACCACCACCACCTACTAAATACAACCACCACCTACTAAATACAACCACTACCGCCACCACCCGCCACCACACACACGCCACCATAGGTCAATATTAGGTGTCAACAATCAAGTTGATCCAAAAATCAAAAGTTCAAAAATATTTGTCAAATTTGGTTGTTGATTCCCTAAAACTAAGGTCAATTTCTATTGTTGATACACAAATATTGGTTGTTGATTCCATTTTTCCATTGTAGATACACAAACATTGGTTGTTGACTCCTTACACAAAGATCAATTTCTATTGTTGATACACAAATATTGGTTGTTGATTCCATTTTTCCATTGTTGATACACAAACATTGGTTGTTGATTCCATTTTTCCATGTTGATACACAAACATTGGTTGTTGACTCCCTAAACTAAGGTCAATTTCTATTGTTGATACACAAATATTTATTGTTGACTCCTTACACTAAGATCAATTTCTATTTTTGATACACAAACATTGGTTGTTGATTCCATTTTTCTATTGTTGATACACAAACACTGGTTGTTGATTCCATTTTTCTATTGTTGATACACATACACTGGTTGTTGACTCCCTAAACTAAGGTCAATTTCTATTGTTGATACACAAATATTTGTGGATCTTGGTGAGAGATATAAAATAACAGCCAGTCACTTCAAGATAGGGAATATTAATTGTATAATCTAAGCAAGTTTAGTACTCCAAGGAATGAAATACTCAATTAAGTCTACATTTTCACACCTTAAACACCATATTTCATAAGCACCTATAAACAGCCAAAACAAAGTGAATATGCTGATGATTCCTGGGATTACTAATTGGCAGTTACAGTCTATTGTCCAAATGGAATACAACACCAGAGATGATAACACTGAGCACCAAAACAATTAAGTCCAGCAGATAAAGATTGGAAAGGTGAGATAATGTGATATTTGGTTCTCTTTTGTCACCTAATGGACCTCAACCAATTAAGCTTTTCACAATGTTTCCAAGCAATGTTCTTCAAAATACAAAAACAAATAAGTTGTTTAAATTAGACCTTGAGATTTTTTTCAATTGTGTATCACGACCAAAATGTCACTATAGCAGGTAAGCAATTCAAACAAATTGAAACATGCATTTTTCCGCAATTACAACAAGGTGTGCATAACAAGACTAAAACAAAACAACAGAAGGAATTATAAACATGCCACCAAAATATATACCTTTTTTCTTTAGGAAGAAACCACCACCTCCCAAACCAACAAAAAATCCATAACCAGAACTACCATCCACCAATATTTACATCACCAATTTATCATTTGAACCTCACCACCGCCAATAACAATCACACAGAATATCCCCCACCACCACCACAACACAACCAGAACCAATTTCATTATTTTAACCTAACCACAGCCAACATTCTAACAAGAATCACCACAATCTCCATCATTAATTTTATCGTTTTAACCTATTTCCATCTACATCAACATCAGTTACAGTATAATACCACTATCACCAGCTGAATCTCAAAACAAAACAGAAAATAAATTCAAATACATACCTCCTCCACGGCCGCCGCCACCGGAAACACCAGTACCCTTATCATCATTACTTCCTTCTTCAATAATTTGAATAAGTTTAACCTTAAAATTCTAGAAATCAAAACCTAAAAACCAGATCCTGATCTCTTTGAATCTAATTTTAAAGTTTAATCTTTAAAAGAAAAATAATAAGAAGAAGAATGTCTCATCTGTTGACGATAGTCATCGATTGATTCCTGAATCAGTTGGCGGCGGCTAAGGTGGTGGTAGTTGCAGAGGTGGTGATGGCGATGGAGATGGCTGGAGAAAGAGAAGAGACACGAAAAAAAATATGACTGTGAAATTAAAGATGAAAGATTCTCGACTGGTATAGAGGGTATTTTTGGAATTATCATTAAGTGATTTTTCTTTAAATACGGAGGGGTATAATTATTGTGGTTAAGGGTAATTTTGAAGGGCTAACAAAGGTGAGGGCATTTATATAATTCCCACAATAAACAACTTAAGACCGTTTATCTTCCACTGCGGCCAGGGTTAACATTATTTCTTTTAATATTTCTGAAGTATTTCTCTGTAACTTAAATACTCCGGTTAATTAATTAGTTGTTTAAGCATGTGATACATAAAAAGTACTCGCACATGTACCTCCATTAGAGGTCGGATCAAATATTTGATCACATCCGCTAATGAACCCCTTGGTACATATCAGGTATGATTGAAGAAATAAAGTATAGAATGCGACAGATTCCGCAGGTCGCTATCCAACACAACTACAGAGAAGGAAATCAAACATCGGATGACTTGGCAAACCAGACGGCAGACGAATGTCAAATAGGAAACTTTTCAACCAAAATTTGGGACCAGACAATCCCGATTTGTACTAGTCAAATTATCTTCCATGGCTCGGTGGGTACCACATACCCACGTCAAATTGTAACCTAATCTTCTACTCCCTCCGTACCACATATATAGGCGGAGGGGGAGAATTCTCTTAGATTAAGAAAGCATTGGATTCATAATCTCTCATACCTTTTCTTGTTTTACCCCTTGTCTTATTCCTACTACAATTTTCCATGCACAATAAATAAGGGTATTTAGGAGAAAATTCATCTTGAAACTAGGACTCCGCCTATTTAGTGGGACAAATAACAATCAAAATTCGGCCTATATAATAGGTACGGAGGGAGTATTAATAAAATGCATGCTTCAAAAAAAAAAAAAAAAAAAATTTATCCTATTCGCGGATTCGATCTGGTTATATCGGGCTCCATTAATTCCTAACTACTTACAGACAAAATCAACTAGCATATTTAAATTTAGATTAAAATTTCAGTGATCGCGCTCTTGATCGAGTGATCGTGTTCATCTAACAACATTAACATTTCTTCATCTATTTCATTCGTTAATTTCTTATGTAATATGTTCTAACTCTTTTTTTTATCTAACTTACTCTATGCAGCGATCATTTCATTTTCTTCCCACAACTTACAAAGTGATTCATATTTGTGCTTTTTATACAGAACTTATCAAGTTAATTATAGATCAATAAAAATCAATTCTCATCAAGTTTGATTATTTTCAGTTTGTTTTTCATCCTTTATGAAGATTGATTATCTACAGCTTGATTCGTAACTAAGGTTATATTTGATTCTTTTTCGAAAGTGTAGATGGTGAAATATGGATAAGGGGTAAACGTGTCATTTCAAGACCACATACAAAATTCAACTCTCAAGAAAGAGATTAAGCCCCTGGTCCTCAAGGCACTCATAGCCACTATTTCTTGTATACGTCCCCGCGAGACACTACTGGTCGTGATGCCGTGATTCTTAGCACACATCCCCGCGAGATACTGCTGGTCACGTAGGTTTAGTAGAGCGTAAAACATCCCCGGCAGACTTATGAATCAGAACAACCACAATTACAGCATGTCTTCGCGAGACGCGGCTGATTGTGATGCCATGATTTGTAGTATACATCCTCGACGAGATACTGCTGGTCATGTAGGATCTATAGATACGTAAAAACGTCCTCGGCGGACTTGTGACCCAGAGCGGAGATGTGCATGTCTCCTGTAAGCACGACTCACCATATTTGAGATCAATGACTGATTCATAGTACATCATCGCGAGATACACTGGTCATGTCTGCTCTAGCCTCTTATTCGACTTACTGAGGTTTCTGAATAATTCGTAGGACATCCCCGCGAGATACACCGGTTATTCTGCCTTCGAGCTCTTTCGACAGACTCCTAGAACATCCTTTCGAGATACACTGGTCTTGTTGGCCCCATCATATGGACACACTATTGATTCCTATCACATCTCTGCAAGAAACGCTGGTCAAAGACAAGTGAGCCAAAGTCTCGCATAGACATTAATCGGGCGTACAAAGCCTTTTCACTCTCTTCAGGACGAGTCCCAGCTGACCACAGAGAGATTCGGATACGTTAATAAAATCTTCGCAGAGATTTTGATCCATCCTTAAAATCTCGGAGAGATTCACATCTCTCTGCAAAATATCGGAGAGATTCACATCTATCTTCAAAATCTCGGAGAGATTCAAATCTCTTCTCGAAATCTCGGAGAGATTCACATATCTCCACAAACTCTCGGAGAGACTCAAATCTCTCTTCAAAATCTCGGAGAGATTCACATATCTCTGCAAAATCTCGGAGAGATTCAAATCTCTCTTCAAAATCTCAAAGAAATTCACACCTCTCCACAAACTCTCAGAGAGATTCAAATCTCTCGGGAAATCTCAGACAAGGCTGAATATTTCCCATGATAGGAACGAGCCTCATGTAGGAATCGAGTCTCCTTTTCAGACTCTCCACACGAATTCTGAGGCATCTCATGCCTTTTCACGTGACTCATCCTAATCATTCTTATAGATAGGAGAATATCTCTCTATCTTGGCCAACTCGGCTAAAGAGGATATTTCTCTCTCTCTACATATCATCACAAAGGCTGACTCATCTTCACACAAATGGGGATAACAATTAGGGTTTTGGTCTGGCGGTGTATGATTATAAGGATCCTTATTGTTTGATTCAAGATCAGCATTGTAGATTTATTCATAATGTATGACTTGTTATAAACTAGGTTGAGACCCACAATTAATCAACTATCTCAAAACGTAAGTCAGCTTTCCCAAAATAATATTGGCTTTCCCTTTAACAAAAATCATAAATTAGTCCTTGTGTTCTTTATGATTTTTCACTTGGAAAAGAAAAGAGAAATTAGAAAATGGGATAGGAAAAGGGGGAAGCCAAGCCACTAGGATAATTTAGGATCCCAAATAATTGTTTAATGCTTTGAAATTAAGATTCATTGTAATTTACAAATAATAGATTTCGTATGATTACAATTATTTACTTAATTCAATGTTGGGATTATAATTCTTTATCTTTAATTAGGTTTTGGCTTTTCCGAGTTGGGGATTTCTTATTCTTTAGGAATAATAAGAATCCTACAGGTATTTCAATATTGGGAAGTTAGTTAGGTACTTAGGTTATGATGTTTCGTAGGTTAGCATGTAAAGTTAGGGGCTCAGATCTTAAGTATCATTTCAAGGAAAAAATTTAGTTGATGAAAGTACGAGATGCAGATATTGTTATTTTTGGACGAGCAAATGTGTATAGTATTGGGTTGTTATGCTAATAAAATCTACACGATTTAGTATGTACTTTAGTTAAGCATCTTCTAGTCATAAAAGTTTAAGTGTATCATTGTTAAAGGAGGGGTTAGTAAATATCATTGTTAAAGGAAGGGTTAGTAAACAATGATATCACTTTAAATTTGAGAATGGTTTGATATTTTACCTAGTACAATTTTCTTGTAGTAGAAAAATATATTAGATGGTGGTTTTCATCGATTGCAGGTAAAAAGTGGTCATGGAGAGATATTTTAAAAGATATACACTGACCCATCTATCTTCTCCTTCAAAAAAAACATAATGGCGACAAGGAAGTTGATAAACCCGCATCGTCTTCGCAACTGGAAATAAAACATCAAAAAGTGGCAGTGAGATTCCAATAGTTGAGCAATCATCCCATTTAAAGAGAAATGATATCATCAAAAGAGAAAAGAGAAATTGATTTTGAAAATCTTCATACCTACCTGAGGCTTCGCAAATATATTTCAGAATATCATCCAAATGATCCAGAGTCCAGACCAAGTTCAAATGACATATTTGCATATAGATCCTTGTCAACCTAGAAATCATATATTTTCCTCTCTAAAGAAGGGCAATGACACTTCAAGAAGGTTTAATCCCTTGTTGTTCAATGTTTATGGTTAGCTAGAATATAACATATCAAAGGATAAAGTATTTTGTTTATGTTTTATTTATTCAAATCAAAAGGTGTTGATAACTTTGTTAAGGGTAGATTCTCAAGCTAGAAGGGAAAGAGAGGTTACAAAAACATGTAGGTTGCGCAGAAGTGCTCATAATACATCTTAGAATAAATGCGATGTCTTGATAAACTCAAATCAGTACGAGACAATACCTAACAATCGAGGTGATATAAAATTCAGCTGGGATGTCCGATTCAGATTGTCCGAGTACTCCTGCGAAAAAGATACCCCCATCAATATTTTCATTTCTAGCTAATGCGTACCAATGTTTCATGTGCCTGTTGAAGTTGGCTGCCTAAATCAGTTCAGGGATGCTATTAGTAGTTTTTAAATTACGTTAGTAATAAATGTCAGATTAATTACTTTCTTTAGCAGTAAGTTAATCAGCATCGTGTGGCAGTGCAGTGCCCACATGCAGTCAGTTGAGCCGTTGATGCTCTTAGTTAGGGTTTTCGTAATATTTATACTCGCTTTCCTTCCTTGTACCGAACTTAAGAAATTGAATGAATTATAACTCAGTCCAGTGTGGCTGTAGTTAGTGTTTTTGTACTCGTGATTCTCTTGTACCTCTCATAATATCATCATCAACCCTAACAGTGGTATCACCCAATAGATCTGGTACTTACAATGACTGGAGGTTCATCAATGAAAGATGTTGACCACACAACAAAGGAGATGTCACGATTAATGACGAATCTTACAGAGATACATCGTCTGGCAGAAGAGAAACGTGAAGCAGATGCTAAATCTCATTAGATATTAATGAATCGTTTAGTACAACTCTCAGAGGACACTTTAAAGCATCTACAAAATCAACCTAGATCCATAGTTGGTGAACAACACAACTCCTCCTCCTTCTGGTCATTCTGAAACTAATAGATCTATTCATGGTTCACCTGCAAATTCTCTCAAACCAGCAAAACTTGACTTCCCAAGGTTCGATGGTGAAAACCCCAGAAGATGGTTACGCAAATGTGACAGATTTTTTCAGATGCACCCCATGGAAGACATTCAGAAGACAAAATTTGCTTCCATGTACATGGATGGTCGAGCTGATTCATGGTTCTTCGATTACTGTTCCGGTAAAAATCTGTTCCTTGGTCTGAATTTTCTAATCATCTTTGTCGTTGATTTGAAGATTTAGCTAATGACAACTATCTTGGATGTTTTAATAAACTCACTCAAATCACTACTTAGGAAGAATATTTCCAAACATTTGAGCAGCTCAAAGCTCTTATGATTGCCAAAACCCATCCCTGGATGAAGAGTACTTTATTCTGAGTTTTATTAGTTGATTGAAACCTGAGATTAGCAACTCAGTAAGAATGCACAACCCCGCATCTCTTTCTCAGGCTTTTTCTTAGCTAGACTTCAAGAACAAACCCTTGTTTCACCACCTAAATCTACCTAAACTAAACAACCAACTCCTCCACTTATTTCAATAAACCATCTACCTATACTAAACCAACCACTTACCTGTAGTTTCTACCACAATAAACCCCATTCCCCAGAAATCTACTTATATACCTCCTATCAGGATATTAACTCAAGAACAATTAGCTCAGAGGATAGCCAAAAACTTATGCTACATTTGTGATGAGAAATATGTGTATGGACATAAATGCAAGACACAACAGCTCTTTATGGTTCTAGCTGAAGAAGAATCACCTCAAGAACCCATTACTTTACCCATTGAGCCAGAGCAGCCTATCACAATGTTAGAGCATAGCTCGGTTGAACCCACCAAGCGTTGGTATGTCAAGTTTGGTTGTCATATTTTAGTGAATCAAAACTCATGTTAAGAGTCGCTTGATTATGTACTAGAGTCAACTTCGCATAGGTTGGCTTGAAAGTATTAGGATTTGAGACTTTACAAGTATTGCGAAAACTTGAAGATGTGAAGAAACAAGGAGCTACAACGACAACAATCATCCTTCCACTTGAGGTTAGTGATATTTGACTTGAACTATTTCATTCCCTCACATATCTTTCAAGTCGTGCATATTGAAAACAAAATTTCGAAGCATATTTGAACTTTAGATAGACATAGTATTAAGGAATACAATACGAGGTTTATTGCTTAACCATTAAACTTTGTAGATAAGACATCGCCATAATCATTTGAATGCTATTGTGATTATGTATGGGTATGAGGTGAGGATTTCATCCTAGGAAACAATGTTTTACATGTGTTCTAAGGAATTAAGTTCATAAACTTGTTTGTGAATCGAAAAGGAAATCACCAGGTTTTATTGGGATTGTGAACATCCAATATGTGTGATTTATTATAACCGTTCATGAATTGTTTTGTTCTTGGTAAAACTATTCACAAAGGCCTGACTTATGTATTGGTATAACTTTTATTAGTAAAACTGATCTTAAGTAATCACCTGAGATTTTATGTCTGACCAAATATGGGAAAAGGGAACCGATCCTAGTAAGAGGTGCAGTATATCACAAAGGGGAACCGATACTTGTATGAGGTGCAACAAGGTTTATAGCATAAAGGGGAACCGATCCCATGGACATGTGCAACACGTTTTTAGGCAAAAAGGAACCGATCCTATGGACATGTGCAACACATATAAGTTAGATACCATATATATGTGGGGAACCGATCCTAGTACCTAGTGAACCGAATTTTGGAAAGCTAGTGTGACTATGCACAGTACTCACATGGAAGGTAGAACCGAAACTTGTTTTGGTAGAAACGTTAAACCCATGATTTGTGATTGAATGTTATTTGATCAATCGCATAGTTCTTGAAAGTCAAATGAACCAATTCTAAACTTGTTTGGAAGTGTGGCAAATCGGTTTCAAGGTTGTAAGTGTGAAAGAGAACTTACAAAGTTAAGATATCGACATACTTTGAACATGTGTTGTGAATGTTTATTATTTAATTGTTCAAAGTTATTCCTTAATAGCTAAGGGAAGATAATCCCAGGATCGAAATATAAGTAAGTTAAGAATCTTTTAGTTAAGGTTATTAATTTCATTTTGTAAGGAAATATAAGAATTAGTAATGTGCATTTACTAATTAGATTTTCCGAGAGATTTCGATCATTATTTTTGGACAGAGCATTTCCAGGAATTATGGAAACCGAATTTGTGCTTTCATGAATATCTTGAGAATATTTTCGGTTTTGAAAATTCCTTGGTGTTCAAACTTCTTTGTCTATAAATACTTGAAGTTTGCCTTTCTAGCAAACTAATCCTTCGTAACAACAGACTTCCACTTTTATTGTTGTTACTGGTGAAGCCTCCTATTCGGAGAGGAGAGTAACCTAATAAGGCGAAATCTCATTGAAAAAGCGGGGGTCTAACAACCACACCCAAAAATTCGATTAGCAATCTTTATGGACAAACTCCAATATACTTTCTAGAGAATCAACTAGACAGTCAGACTCAATCTAGATAAAAAGTATATCAAAGAGTTTATATCTCAAACTCTCGATTTGATCTTTACTCAAGCAAATAGAAATCTGCGAGTCTTTATCAAAGAGAGATAACTTGGATGGTACCAAAGACCAATATCCAAGTGTCAATCAATTTAAATCAACAACCCAAAAAGTCGGATATAATAAATTGATTGAACAACGCACAACCTGTGATATTTCAATTATATAAACAAATATAATGAGGAATAGAAATAACACAGACACCAGAATTTTGTTAACGAGGAAACCGCAAATGCAGAAAAACCTCGGGACATAGTCCAGATTGAACACACACTGTATTAAGCCGCTACATACTCTAGCCTACTCCAAATTAACTTGATGCGGACCGTAGTTGAACCCCAATCAATCTCACACTGATCCAAGGTACAGTTATGCTCCTACGCCTCTGATCCCAGCAGGATGATACGTACTTGATTCCCTTAGCTGATCTCACCCACAACTAAGAGTTTCTACGACCCAAAGTCAAAGACTTTAATAAACAAATCTGTATCCCACAGAAAAGTCTACGAATGACGATAAATCTGTCTCCCATGAATAAACCTATGAGTTTTGTTCCGTCTTTTGATAAATCAAGGTGAACAGAACCAATCAATAACCCGGACTTATATTCCCGAAGAACAAATTTCTAGTATTATTGATCACTCACAATAATCTTAATCGACGCAAAGAAAAAAGATATTGCGGAATCACAAACGATGAGACGGAGTGTTTGTGATTTCTTTTCTATCTTGCCTATCGGAGATATAAATCTCAAGCCAATTATTTCAATTGTACTCGTACGATAGAAACAAAGAAGATCGGATCACACAACTACAAGAAAAGTAGTATCGGTCACGCTCGGAATCTCAATGAAGTCTTTAAGTCGTTAACCTGGTTTTAGAAGAAGAAAACCAAAGGTTAAAGGAGAATCGACTCTAGCTTATCAAACTAGTATCACACGTAGTGTGGGGATTAGGTTTCCCAGTTGCTAGAGTTTCCCCTTATATAGTCTTTCAAATCAGGGTTTGCAATCAATGTTATCTTGGTAACAAAGCATTCAATATTCATCGTTAGATGAAAACCTTATTAAATTCAAGCTAATGTATCTCAACCGTTCGATCGAAAACTTAGCTTGTTACACACAAATGAAATGTTCAATTTTGGGTTTATGAACCGTACCCAAACATTAACATTTGTTGGTTCAACAATAGTCAACCAAATGGTTAGCCATATGATCACTCTCATATCAACCATATTCTTCTTCACCATAACTAGTTCACATGACTCAAATGAACTAGTTAGAGAGTTGTTCAATTGCTTAGATATTATGTAACTACACAAGACACAATCGAAGCAAAAACGGTTTGATTCACTCGAATCGGTTCATGAACTTTATAGCCACGGTTTAGCGACTGCCTTTTCATAAAGAGTTGTTCGGGGCAAGGAAATAGGATAAGCAACAGTGCTCTCAGTGCCGTTCTACGCGGTAACAACCCGCTCACCAGAAAGCTCCAAATTCTCCACTTCCGACCTATAATGGCGATAATGCTCTCATCCCCACATCTGCATGAAATTAGCAGGAAGGAATGTCTCAACCGTGAAGGAGGTGTCGTTGGCTTTCTGAATATCACCTACTAACAAGTCCAAGTGATGATATAGTCTGCCCAGAAACATGGGCGCCAAAGAAAACGAAATACCACGTGACATGAGTACCGCCATGATCATCGACTCGTCCCTCACCGCGTTGGTTGGGGAATGTTCAAAGACTTCGTGAGAAAGAAAATAAGACAAGAAGTCGGCCAACTCATGTCGCTCAGTAGAGCCGATAGGAGGAGAAGGGGGTTCCCAACCGGACTCGCCCACTAACTTGGGCGCCCACATCTTCACCTATAATTTCAAGGTGGCTCGCTTGGCAGACCTTCTGGGAGTTGCATGGGCTTCGGCTTCCTCGGCAGAAAGCACCTCTTTCCCCTTTCTTGGCGCAGCTTCTTTGACACTTTTCTTGGATGAACCAACAAGGGTCTGAGCCTCGAAGACGCGTTCTCCTTAGCGACTAACTTCCTTGAATCCATGCGTGCTTGCTTCAAAAGGCTCGGATAAGGTTGTCGGCATCGCACGTGCTACCCGATGCTTCTTTAAAATCGTGACATCCGTAAAGGGGAAGGCCAGTCAGAGATACCACGTCCTCTAATGTGGGCGATGCTTCTCCCCAGGCGAAGAGGCATGTGTGAACCAGGGGGATCCACCTAAGAGACAGACGAATCATATCCCGGTTGTTTCTAGTAAGGTGCCTATAGAACGACGAAGAAAGAGCTTCCATCAAACCCAGCTTAAGGATTATACCTTTACAATAGGGGATCGAAAGCATGTACTCAATCCATGGATGCCATTCTGGACAAGAAGTTGCTCGAGAAAGAAATTTTATCTTTGGAAGAACAAAGTCGCCACGATTGAGGCGTATCCGGAAAAGTGCAATAATGGGGAAGAGAGGCGGATTCTCAATTTCCTCCTCCAGAAGCCAATCACTGGTTTCTTCGTCTACCACTGGAGGGTCAAAGGCGGTTGGCTTACTAATCTTTCGAAGAAAACCATCATCTAAGAGAGAGGCGATGTAAAGGCCGGGGTGGCAAACGCTCGAGTCTCTCGGCGGACTTCCATTTGGATAAGAGGGTCGCCCGGTTCTTACCCGCCCCAGGGGTGAAAACTCTCTCTTCCTCCGATAAAATAGGAAGAATATGAGGCGCCTCCTCCCCGCCAACAGAGCTGCCATCGCCAGAGGAGCTCTCAGCTGCTGAACTCTCGTACTCGCTCATGAAGATGGTAGTGGTAAGATGCCGCTTGGAGGAAAATGTGATGAGAGGAGAGAATGAAAGGAATGAAAACAAATGAAGGTGAAACCAGTATTTATAAATCGGGGAGAGATGCAATCAAGGGTAACTGAAACGACGTGATAGAATTCAAAAAGACGCTAACCTTAATAAGTAATCACGAGGAATAACCGCTTCAATCATCCCACGTGTCTCGATGGCAACACGTGCCATGATGAAATTCTCAAGAAAAAGCACAAATCATACAAGGCATAGAATTGAAGAATGGATGAGAGCAAGGTCGTACGAGAACAAGGGGGACTTGAAAAGGGCAAGTCTTAAGAGTTGTAGGGACAAGGGGACTTGCAAAGAGCAAGTTCTCAAGAAGCGGCGAAGACAAGGGGACTTGCAAAGAGCAAGCCTTAAGAGTTGTAGGGGCAAGGGGACTTGCAAAGAGCAATTCCTTTAAAGTCGCGAGGACAAGGGGACTTGCAAAGAGCCAAGTCGAGACAAGGGAATCTGTAAAAATAGGACAAATACCTGAAGGAGAGTAATTAGAAAGAGAGAACATCTTGTCTAGGTGATGAGCCGAGAACACACCCGGCTAGACAATTCGTAGGAATAAAGAAAGCGAAGTCCGTGGTAGGCCGCTTGAGAGATGCAAAGGATCGTTGAGAAGGCTAACGCCTCGCCCAAACAGCCAGGGGACTTAATGTAAATACCTGAAAAAATACCAAGGGAGAAGTGCGGCCTCCCCGTATCCAGAAGAAGGCACGAAACAACGTCCTACCGGATGGGAAGGCATCGTGTCCTCTCTCATCCCGAAAGAGGTGTCATCAAACAAGTTATCCCCCACGCATCCGAACACACGTGCAAAGATTAGAAAGGACAGATCTTCTAGAAGAATCGAGATGCGGTTGTACAAAAGAAGAGGCAGTAGTAAGATAAGGGAAATAGAAAAGGACACACACCTAACACTCCCATTTGAGGAAATAACTATAAATAGGGGTCCTCTCCTCATGAAAGGACTTAGTGATATCATTGTGGGAAATTGTGTTCTACTTCTAGAACTAGTCTCTACAACCTACTTCTATCTGTACCACTGTATATTCCTTTACGTGTACAATTATCAAAAATTTTTTATAGAGGATCCATGAATATAAACATAATTCCAAAAATCTTCCATCTAACATCGAAACAAATTTCCTTTTTTTTTTGCCGTTGGATTAAGGTATAAATATTTTTCGGATAAATCCAATTAGTTAATAAAATCAAAATTGAACGAACAAATCCCAAATTCCACGATTAAAAAGGAAAACATATTTCACCATTTATTCACCGTCTTTGCTTTTGATTAGGGTTTTAAAGTGCGAGACAACTAATTAGGGGTTCTACGGTCTGTCACCCGGCCCGATTTACACCCCTAGACAAGGACGTGATTAACGTTTTTGATCCATTTTCCCTCGACATTTCAGTTGTTTTGCTAGTGTGAGTTATCCATTTTCCTCGGGTTTCATTGGCTCATTGCGGGATCCTTCTACCACATCCCGCCCGCCAGTACATGTTGATATGTGTATCTTTATACTCAATCTGTGTTGCACCCAACTCCAGAAACATATTTTTGTGTGTGTGAGAAAGTAACTGGGGAATTACCCAAAGACAAATCCAGTGTAAAGCGGTTTGTCCACTCACAAATTGGCTATGACCGGTTTTTAATTTTAAACTTGTCTTTTTCCCCCTATAGGGTAATAGTCGGATTGAAGGCATTTATCGAGCACCGACAATGGTACATTGTTGTGAGACAGTTTGAAACTTGAATTGCTGCATGAGTAGGTTTGTTGTGGGTGATACACCCGAGACCAACAAAGCTATTTTTACAGGTGGATTGCGACTAAGACTAGCTTGGAATCCCATGTTTTTAACAATGTAACTATATAAGGTTGACAACTCGCTGAGAACCATGAGCAAGGCAAGGTTATCAGGTTCTGAAGATAACTTTGATATTGTGATTGATTGGAATCATAAGTTTGAAAACTAAGATATTTTTGGATCTATATCATTTTGCACGGTGCAAACCGATAACCTTGCTCAGTGGTAAAAAAGATTTTGCACTGTGCGGAATGATATGGATCCAAAAATATCTTTAAAAATCCATTGTTGGTCAAGTGAGGATGATTTGGGTGAGCATGCCCTATATTTCAAACAAAATTTCAAATTTAATTATTAATTTTCGGGAGACAACAACATTTGTATGCGATTCAGGCTGGTACGATCATGAAAAAGGCGATTTAAATATGTTCGTGAGACATTCGCAACAATTCAACACTTATAAAGTTAAGAGAGACTTGACAAATCAATGTACAGATGACTATCTGCTTAGCATTCATCCAGATGGTGGCTACTTTCGAAATGTTGGCTCTAGGTTTTCACTTCAAAAGGTGTTTTCTTACCCTTAATATTTCAATTTATATTGATAATGGCTTCAGTGTGCACTTTTTGCATTTTGTTACTGTATTTGGTTCTTTTGTGAATCAATTTATTGAATAATTAGTAAAATTTCTAACATATTATAAGAGCAAAGGCTAATATGGGGTTAGTCAAATGAGATTTCAAATGACTTACAGAGAGTTTTAAATCTACTGTTAGTCCATAGAGACTTTTAGAGAGTCTACAAATGACTCTTGTTATTGGTTAGAGACTTTTTCTAAGTCATTTAATGGTGGGTTTGTTTGTAGAATTCATCGTTTTCGGGAATTTATAATTCCATGGATTATAAATTTTGGAATTCATGTAAATTTCTTGTGTGTTTGGTAACCCAATCAAAATTCCTAGGATTTATAGAGTTTTCTTGTATTAAAGTCTTTGTACCGTTTGCATTACTCTCAAATCTTAAAATTGCATATACTGGGATTTAGAGTTAAAAAAAATTGGGTCCATAAATCCCTTGACAAATTTCCCAGCAAATCTTAGGTGGAGGATTTGCTGGAAAACTCAATCCCGTAGGAAACGTGATTCCAAGGATTCGAGCAACCAAACATACAGAGGGAAACATAATTCTACCAAATCCCCTGGACCCATAAATTCTTCCCTTAAAATTCTACATCCAAACCCACTATTAAATTATTTGAAACTCTATGTTATTGGATTAGGATTTCATAAGAGTCACTCCAACACCCCTGTTATTCGAATGAGAATTGAAAGTCATTGATTTGTTATTTTTAGAGATTTGGAGAGATTTTTTTAGGAAAATATGCATGGTAGAAATCTCTCCCCAATAGGTGATATTTCGGGAGACTTAAAACTTAGATAATATTTGTTTTTGAGAGTAGGACAATTTTTTATTTTTTCTTTAAGTTGATGACCAAGTAACGGGCCATTTGCGCAGTAAACCAGCGGTGAGATAACATAAAAAAAAAACTAAAATGTGGGATGAACGGAATAACCTTGATCTTAAGGAATTTGACAAATCTTTTGAATCCCACAGTGTTCTGTTTTTTGCTTTGAGTTAGTTTTATACATTTGTGTACAGTCAATTTTTGCCTTTAATTTCAGTTCTGACAGATTCTCTGGCATGTATATTTTAATTTTAAATAGAGACGGCTTTTGTATTTTCAACAGGGAAATCTTAACTAAACAATATGGACCATACATTTTTTGATTTTGTCCCAACAATGTTGCTGGGAGAAACTGTTAAAAGTTGAAATACAAAAATAATTCACTAAAAGACATCACCAACAATGTATTCACAGCAATGGACTATTCACGGTATACACCTGTCATGGTGTAAAAATCCAGATTCCAGCATCCAAGACATATAATCTAAAGAGAGAAACTTGGCACATATTTGATAAAACGCAAGCATTTACACTTTCGTAACAAGCACTTGACTTATGGATACATCTCCTGATCCTCTCTCTATGATGTGTAGAACTTAAAGAGACAGGGAATGGAGGTGGATGCGGAAGAGAAAGTTTAACTACTGTAAATATATGTTAGCTTTACCAGTCTTGAAACAAATACATGGAAAAAGTGGTGGAGGCAACTATCCAAGGTGCTTTGCATTTCCTTGCCGCATCAGTCCTCAGACCCCTGAAAGAATTAAAATCCGGAAGACCTCAAGGCGATATTTCAGTCCGCGCTGAGATGTTCGGTTTACACAGGAAGGTCCACATTCATACACCACATCCTTGGGTGTAATCAATCTTTCCACCATCTGTGGACAAAAGTAAATCCACCATTAAACATTAATCGATTAATGACTAATTAACAACATTATAAGCAACAATATAATTAATGAATAATAATACCTTGATTAGAGAGAAAATACCATCATGCTGCTGAAAAAATAATTCTTCCTCCACCTGGTTCCCTGGGATAAAGACCCATTAATTCCAAAAGTGATGATTTATCTGTAACTCTAAATCTAGAAAATTATGTTAGCTATTTATACACGGTGAATGTTGTATAAGATTATAAAAAAGAAAAAATATGAGGATCCATGAATATAAACATAATTCCAAAAAATCTTCCACCAAGCATCACATCTCTTGGATTCAAATTTAATTTTTTTTTTTGCCGTTGGATTAAGATATAAATATTTTTGGGATAAATCCAATTAGTTAATAAAATCAAAATTGGCCGAGCAAATCCCAAATTCCACGATTAAAAAGGAAAACATATTTCACCATTTATTCACCGTCTTTGCTTTTGATTAGGGTTTTAATGTTTTGACAACTAATTAGGGCCGGACGGTCTGTCCTGGCCCTATTTACACCCCTAGACACGGCTGTAGATTAACGTTTTGCTAGTGTGAGTTATCCATTTTCTGGGTGTCATTGGCTCATTGCAGGATCCACATCTGCCCGTACATGTTGATATGTGTATCTGCCTTTATACTCAATCTGTGTTGCACTTGCACCCAACTCCAACAAACAAATTTTTTTGTGTGTGAGAAAGTAACTGGGGTATTACCCAAAATTGGCTATGACCGGTTTTTTTAATCTTAAACTTGTCTTTTTGCCCCTATAGGGTGATAGTCGGAATTGAAGGCATTTACTGAGCACCTGACAATGGTACATTGTTGTGAGACAGTTTTGAAACTTGAACTGGTTTGTTGTCTCAGCTAATTCTGACGAAGTTGGTGGCTGATACACCCGAGTCCAACAAAGCTATTTTTACAAGTGGATTGCGACTAAGACTAGCTTGGAATCCCATGTTTTTAACAATGTAACTATATAAGGTTGAGAACTGTGCGAGAACCATGAGCAAGGCAAGGTTATCAGGTTCTGAAGATAACTTTGACATTGTGATTGATTGGAATCATAAGTTTGGAAACTAAGATATTTTTGGATCTATATCATTTTGCACGGTGCAAACCGATAACCTTGCTAAATGGTAAAAAGATCTTGCACTGTGCAGAATGATATGGATCCAAAAATATCTTTAAAAATCTATTGTTGGTCAAGTGAGGATGATTTGGGTGAGCATGCACTATATTTCAAATTTAATATTAATTTTCGGGAGGCAACAACATTTGTATGCGATTCAGGCTGGTACAATCATGAAAAAGGTGATTTAAATATGTTTGTGAGACATTCGCAACAATTCAACACTTATAAAGCTATGAGAGACTTGGCAAATCAATGTACAGATGATTGTCTGCTTAGCATTCGTCCAGATGGTGGCTACTTTCGAAATGTTGGCTCTAGGTTTTCACTTCAAAAGGTGTTTTCTTACCCTAAATATTTCAATTTATATTGATAATGGCTTCATTGTGCACTTTTTGCATTTTGTTAATGTATTTGGTTCTTTTGTGAATCAATTTATTGAATAATTAGTAAAAATTTCTAATATATTATAAGAGCAAAGGCTAAAATGGGGTTAGTCAAATGAAATGACTTACAAAGAGTTTTTAAATCTACTGTTAGTCCATAGAGACTTTTAGAGAGTCTACAAATGACCCTTGTTATTGATTAGAGACTTTTTCTAAGTCATTTAAATTATCTGAAACTCCATGTTATTGGATTAGGATTTCATAAGAGTCACTCTTACACCCCTGTTATTCGAATGAGAATTGAAAGTCATTGGTTTGTTATTTTTAGAGATTTGGAGAGACCTTTTTAGGAAAATAGCATGGTAGATGTTTTAAATTTTTGATTAGACATTATATATTTTTTTTGTCTCTACAAATCACTTTACGAATTTCACTTTTTTGCTGGATTGTACGGATATATGATACGGTTACGACACGACATGGTTACGGGGACACGTCGATTCTCATACTATATTGTTTACGAGGACACCTTTAATAACAAGTTGAACAGATAAAATTCACTAGAAGACATCACCAGAAATAAAAACAATGTATACATAGCAGTGAACTATGCACAGGATACAACACTCATAGTTACCAATACGGGCGGAGCCATGAAATGTTGGATGGGGGTGCAAAATTCTGCTATAGAGTGCAAACATTTTTTTAGGGGGTGCAAAAATGGAAAATTAAGTTTAAATGTTAAAAAAAAAATCTAATTGGGCTTGAAATGGGCTTTGGAGGCAGCTGGACTGGGGTGCAAGTGCACCCCTTGCAATGGGCTGCCTCCGACCCTGGTTACTATCCAGATTCGAGCATATAGGACAAATAATCCAAAGAGACAAACTTGACACATATCCAATTAAACGCAAGCACATCATATTTATAACAAGCACAAACTTGACACTTTCGTAACAAGCACTCGACTTATGGATACATCTCCTAGTCTCTGTCCATGATGTTTAGAATCTAAAGAGACGGGGAATGGAGGTGGATGCACGAGAGAAAGTTAACTACTGTAAATATATGTTACGATCTCTTTTACTCCTAATTCATTAGGAACAAATACATGGAAAAAGTGGTGGAGGCAAATATCCAAGGTGCTTTGCATAAACTTGTTGATTGTTTTCCCGCATCAGACATCGGACCCCTGAAAGACTGAAAGACCTCAAGGCGGTATTTCAGTCCCTGCTGAGATGCAACCAGGTCCACATTCATACACCACATCCTTGGCTTTGATTAATCTGCCACCATCCTGTAAAGTAAATCCACCACCATTAAACATTAAACAGTGTATGTTAATCAAAAATGTGTTGAAAAATAATTAACAACATTATAATAAATGTGAATAATAAAACTTACATTCCTCCGAGAGGACACACTATCATGCTGCTGGAAAAAAAAAACTCTTCCTCCACCCGGTTCCCATGGATGAAAAACCCATTAGCTGTTATAGGATTTTTAGAATTGTATGTTATAAACAAAAATGGCGACTTTATGTGTGTCAAGAAAGTTATGATAGGTATTTATAAACCGGAAAATGGGTCATTCGTCCAAATATTTTGAAAACTTAGTTCTAATGGACGAGTAAAATTAGTATGGCTGAAATGGACACCAAAAAAAATAGCAAGAATGAAACTGGATTCATCCTGGCTTAAACATACTAAAAAAATAGCAAGAATGAAACTGGATTCATCCTGGCTTAAACTTAAAAAAGAGTGAGGATGAAACTGGATGCATCCTGATGTAAATTAAAAATAAGAAAAAATATTTGAAAATGGGTAGGATGACATCCTGTCTATTTTTACATTCTCGTCCATTTAAACAGTATCAAATTTTACATGTTTTTTTCACCCAGGAATTGTTGATTTTGGTCTTTTTAACCAATTTTGTGTTTATAAACAACCGTGAAAGTTGTTTAGGTTTATCAAAAACCTAAATTAATAGATCCATGAATATCTGAACATAATTCCAAAATATCTTCCACCTAACATCACACTCTTTGGATTCAATTTTCTTTGTCGTTGGATTAAGATATAAATTTTTTCGGGATAAATTAAATTAGTAATACCATCAAAATTGACCGAGCAAATCCTAATTTCCACGTTTCAAAAGGAAAATACAGTATATTTTACCATTTATTCATCGGCTTTGCTTTGAATTAGGGTTTTGAAGTGTCGAAGACTAATTAGGGCCGGTGGTCTGTCCCCGGCCCAATTCCCATGACCCTAAAGATCGATTTTGATCCATCTTCCCCAACAGACATATCTTTTGAATGATTTTTTGGGCACTACTCAAAAATGGTGGGGACTACTAAGTGATAAAATATCTACCCTATAATTATAAGGGTGTCATAAAGTGTGGAAATGACTAACCTACCCTTAACCTATATATATTTAACCACCTCCTCCCATCACCACCGCTCACCACCACCACCACCTACCACCACCACCTCGAACCACCACCACAGCCACCTCTATATATAAATTAATTTAAATCATTAACAGATATGACTTCTTATCTAGGCGATCACCAATTCGGGGTTGGTGTCTCAAATTTGGAGGGGAGAGTATTCTACATGCGATAAATAGTCTCCTTGAGTCGCAAGGTCACTTGGACACGATGTCAATGTTTGCTTATTGACTTCTCTAATCACGTTCAACATGGTGAGAAGATCTCGGCTCATCAAAGAGGTTCGTCTTCATTGTCCGAGTATTTCTCGTTGGGTAGAATTTTGCTATATGCGACTGCTAAACTCTACTACGACCAATATATTTTGTCTTCCGCCCTTGGAGTCCAACAGGGTGACCCTCTCGGTCCCTTGTTTGTTTGCTTTAACTCTTCACCCTCTTGTGAAGATTATTGCTTCAAGTTGCAAACTCAATTTGCACGCATGGTACCCGGTGATGGCACTATTATTGGTGATACACTTGAGGTGTCTAAGGCTCGCGTATAATAGAAACCGAAGGCCTGGGTAGAGGTTTACATCTCAATATCAAGAAAACGGAAGTCTTTTGGCCTTCTATTGATCCTAGAAGCTTTGATGATGGTGTCTTCCCGCTTGCTATTGGTAGACCGTCTAGTGGTGTTAAACTCTTGGGTGGTCCTGTGAGTCTGGATTTGAACTTTATTAGTGATATGATGTTGTGTAGAGTGAACAAGATCAGTTCAACTTATGACCGCCATCAAAAACTCAAGGACCCTCAAAGTGAGATGCTTTTACTTCGAATCGCACCTAGGTGTTTCTAGATTGTATTTTGCATTGCGTACTACTAATCCTGCTGCCCTTCAACAAGCTACTGAGCTTTTCGATGATCATTTGCTCAAGTATTTGAGGCTTCTTATTACCGGTGATGGCTCAGGGTTTGGCCCTTTACAGCAGCGATTAGCCACCTTGCCTATCAAAGATGGTGGTTTGGGCATTTACACCATGGCAGACACCAGTGCTTACTGTTATCTTGCCTCTCAGAGGCGGTGGCTTCGTTGCAAAAAGCGATCCTTGAAATTTATTCTCAACAAACAAAGGCTCTGCTTATCAGTTGGCTCTTCAGAACTTCATTCAGGTATGTGGATTACCTTCTTCTTATTGTGTCGATGATATCGCCCCCTTCCATGCATTCCCCGGCGCTTTACCTATTTTGATGCAATTAAGAAGAAAATCCCAGACCAATTTTCTATGTCTGTTAGAGATTCCATTTTGTGGCAGTGTAACCAAGTTAAGCATGCGCAAGATTATTTATTAGCAATACCTATTAGTGGGCTTAATCAATGCCTCGGGCCGAGATAACAGGTTCAGTCTGTCCTTTGTTATCGCCTGGGCATCCCAATGTTTGTTGAGAATGGGTTGTGCTCAGTTGTAACAAATCTATGGATATTTATGGAGACCATGCGCTTCATTGTGCCAAGGATGTTGGAATTAAGTTTCGACATGACTTTGTACGTGATATAGTTGTCGACATTTGTTATAAAGTTGGTGTGCTCTGCGCGCAAGGAAGTTTCTCTTGGACTTCATCGGATGATGACAAAGATCTACTACTGCGGATATCCTTGTTCTTAAGCGGGAAAATGGTAAGGATGTTTGTATGGACGTCACAGTGTCTCTCCCTTCACAGGTGATGGCATTCGCTCTTTCGTTCTCGGCAAAGCTATTTCTAATCTTTGTTGCGCGAAACGCACTAAATACTCCGGATAAGTGTACAACACTTGGTTATGGTCTTGGCGTTTTGGCTTTCTCTACCTTAGGTGAACTGGGAGATGATACTTTATGTTTTTTTAAGCGTCTAAAGAACTGTTTAGTTAGTAATGATGCTAGTAGTGGAGTTGGTAGTTTTAGCTATTCAGAAAGGAGTTGGAGCCCAGCTTGTTGCTAGGTTACCAACCAAAAGTGTGTAATTTCCCCCATTTTCTTAATTTATAATATATTGATAAATAAAAAAAAAAAAAAAAAAAAAATTATAACAAACCCATTAATTGTCATTCGTTTTTGGTTGAAAAAATGAGAAGTAATCATCAAAATGAGTTGAAAATGGAAGTTGCAGAGAGAAGTTCGGATATGAATTATCTGAAAAACTTTGTCGAACTAGCCGAACTCAACTTTAATTGAGTTTTTTCTTTCAGAGAAAAGTTCGGTTACGACGTAATTTTTTTCTCCTAACCGAACTTTTCTCTGAAAACCTATATATTGAGTTCGGTTACGTCGCAAATTTTTTCTCCTAACCGAAATTTTCTCTGAAAGAAAAAACTCCATTAAAACTGAGTTCGGCTACCTGTGTTTTTAGAAATATTAGCCGAACTACACTTGCAGATGAGCTCGGCTAACTGTTCTTCAAATGTCGTAGCCAAATTTTGTTAACCAAACCGAAATCAGTTTGTAAATTGTTCATTTTTAGGAATGTTTTGGCCAATTCAATCACTATTAACTAAATTTGAAGTATCCGTGAGCACCCAAACATCATACTCTTGTTGTGGCTCTTAAAGAAAAAGATCTAACTTTTTTTCTTCCAAAATCCTCATCTTCATTATCATCTTCATCTTCTTCTTCTCCCTCTCAATAATTCTTCTTTTGAAAAAATCAAATTATTAATTTAATCTCACTAATCATTAATTAACTCACTAATCAATACACTAACTAATTTTATTACCAAGGACAAGTTTGATATTAAAAAAAATTAGATAAGTGGTGACTCAAAATTACTTCAAATATCCACCCAAAAAATGAAGAGAAGTCCCCCTCCATTTTTGAGTAGTGCCCAAAAAATCGTTTTATCTTTTGTGTATGAGGAAGTAAACGGGGGCATTGCCCAAATCCAGTGTAAATTTTCTTTGAAGGAGGTTTGTTCAAGTACCAATTTTCACAGCTATGACGGGGCTTTGCTTTTCATTTTTTTTATTTTTAACATGAAACACATTATGCTTAAAATTGTCTTTTCGACGTGCGTCAGGTATAACCCTACTGACATCTTAAAGGCATTTACTGAGCACCGACAATGGTACATTGTAGTGAGACAGTTTTGAAAATTGCATCGAAAATTCTTGATGGAACCAAAAAAAATAATTCTAAAACAATCATTCACGTGTTTTCTTGTTTATTGGGTTCCATGACATTCATCAAGGGACCCACTGTTCCTAATGGGTTCATCATCACCCTCAATTGGGATATATTGTTTTAGGGTTGTTTTTTGTGTTGTATGTCTAGAACCATTGAAATTTCATTGGTGCATGAGTACTTTTGTGGTTTCCGGGGCCCGTCCCTGAGTAATTTTTGCCCCAAAACAAACCCAAAAAATATTTCCCCGCTATCCTAAAGAAATATAATCAAGAGCATAGCTGCTTCTCTGTAATTTTTTTTTTTTTGAAGCATGAAATTGTATTTAAGTTAGGAAGAAATAACACGAGGGTACATTGTACCCATAGAGTCTGCCATTACAATAGGACCAATACACGATGGTGTTTTGTGGTCCCAGATTGTTGTGGATAGATTTCCCGTTGTGCTGTCATCTGCTGCTTTGTTTGCTAACCCGTCCGCTGCCTGATTTCCTTCCCTGTAAATGTGGTTTATGGCGCAATGTGGAATTTGGGCCAATCTAAGCTTGATTTCTACTATCATATTGTTTAAGTACCATGGTGGTTCGGCTGTCGAGGTTAAAAACCTTAAAAGATTTTCCGAGTCCGTTTCGAATTGCACCTTCGGCCATTCTCGATCTGTAGCTGTTCTTGACGCTATGAGCATGGCCCAAGTTTCCGCAGTGAGCGTTGTTGTTATCCCTAGTGGTTGTGCAATTCCTAAGATTGTGATAGCATTTTCGTTTCGGCAAATAATTCCCGCTCTGCCGATCCCGGATGTCCTCTAGTTTGCTCCATCTGTGTTGATTTTGTTCCCGCAGGTGGGGTTTACTCCATCCTACTAAAATTGTGATTGACTTGGGAATCTGATGCATAATGTTTGTAGAAGATTGCAACACTGGTAGTACCGGTGGGAGGTTCTGTTGAGCCCAGGTGTATTCCTGTTGTAGGAGGGTAGCCATTTGGAGTATGTTTGTTGGGTTTGCTTGCTTTTGGTTGTATACGACGTCATTTCTAGCTAGCCAAAGGGACCAAAAGAGAAAGCAAAATGTGGTGGTGGTTTCGTTACCAATTTTAGCCTGAAGAAGTAGGGATATAGATGTATGTGGGTTTATTGAAGTGGGTATTCCTTGGTGGGCGCTCTGCGGAGTGGATATCCGGGGAAGCAGTAGGTTCCACGAATCCATAGCGATCGTACAATGTAGCAGGATATGTTTTACAGTTTCAGGGTCAGAATTTCATTGGGGGCAAAGATTGGAGTTGGCGAGACGGATGTGATTGAGTAGTTGGAGGGTTGGTAAACCCTCGTTAAGTGTTTTACACAAGAAAAGTTGTACTTTTTGTGGACAGGGGAGCGTCCATAGGAAGTTGGTTGGAGGGGGTGGTGGGTTGTGCTGCAATTGATCTGAAATGTCTGTTAGGCATTTGTATCCTGAAGCCGTCGTGTATTTTCATGATTTTGTGAAGGGCCAGATTATTCTATCCGGCTGGTTCTCATGTGGAAGGTGAAGGTTGAAAATTCTTTGCACCGTGTTTGGTGGGAGGATGCTCAGCTTTTCGTGGTTCGAAGACCGGGTTAATGGGTCAATGATATCAGCTACTGATTTTATGGGGTAGCAAAGTGTTGGGTCTATGTTATTTTCGAACTAAGGGATCCAGTTTGCTTGGATTGGGATGGTGGAGTCGTTTCCTATCTGGTGAAAGAGATGTTTTCAGGGTTGGTATGAGGGTATCCAGATTCCTCCATAGGGGGCTTATGGACGAGGGAGGATGAGGGATGTTTTGGAGGATTGTTGATGTTTAAGGTATTTCTCGTTGTACAACGAGGCCACTATAAAGTTGGGTTTCTCATGTATGTTCCAGATTCTCTTCATAAGGAGGGCTTTGTTATGCTCTTTGTTGCTTCGAATTCCCAATCCTCCTTTTGATTTAGGTTTGATGAGTTTATCAAATCCTATTGGATGAAGTTTCCTTATGGTTGAGTCGTGTCCCCAGAAGAAGTCTCTTGTTATGCGGTCCATTTTTTTGTGGATATGAGCTGGAAGCAATTGTGTTTACATGAGATGATTGACTGTAGTTGTGAGAGAAGTTTTAATGAGAACTAATCTTCCTGCCTGATTTAGGCATTTCGTTATCCAACCTTTTGCTTTTCGAGCTAGTCGCTGAAGAAGGGGAGCAAAAATATGTTGAGATGTTCTTCCTTGTTTAAATTGTACTCCTAGGTATGTGGGTGGGTTTGATGTTGTTGTCATGCCGAAAGTTTGTTGAAGTTCGATTACCTGATATTGTTCGAGATTTCGGTGATGGATTATTATCGATTTTGAGGTATTGATATGTTGACCTGCTGAGGTACTGTAAGCTTGCAATAAGTGCTTGAGATGGTTTGTGCCCTCTGTTGTTGCTTTATATGTTATTATCAATCTGCTGCTTCTTTGTATAATAAGTATACTAACATTTAATCGTCTATGATGTATTATTGTCTATGAATATTGTATTGGAAAAGAGAAATACATTTGCAATATCCAGATATTAACGTAGGATGACGAAGAAAGTACTCAAAAGGACAGAACGCATAAGAGTAGTTTGTTGTCCCATTTTGTTTCTCAGTCTTGAAGTACCCGCCATATGTTGTGCACGGGAATTTAGGTAATGTTTTAATGATAGATCTTATAAGAGCAACGGCTATGGGATAGAGTGTTTTAGCACTCTATCCCTTTCAAAATGAATGAGAGTCTATGTGATAGAGTATCATTTCTACCATGGGATAGAGACATTAACCACTATACGGCTAATCATGTGCCGTTTAAGGAAAAGTTTGAATTTTTAAAATATAGAAAACTACAGGTTACAATGGAGGGAACTGTCAAAACATATTTAAACGGCTAACCATAAACCGTATGTACTTTATTTTCTTCTCGGGTTGGGACTTGGTCAACCGTATATAATCCATTTCCTTATCAAACGGGATTTGGTCAGCCGTAATACTGTATTTTCATTTAGAATGGCGTATAAAGTGTCGTATATGCTACTTTCTCTCAAATGGCAAATAAAGAGCCGTATAGAGAAGACTTTCAGGCTCTCGTTCGAATGAAAGAGAAGGTGCTTGAGTTGGGGGTCAAAGGGGGTTTCTCTCTACCCATAGTATGACCTAATTTGATCAAATTTGATCAACTCTTTCATTTTGAAAGAGACTCTCAACCCCCATAGCCCTTGATCTAAATATAGTTGGAAGGTTATCAAATAACAAGAAAGGGTACTCTAAGTGAACATGTAGGCCAAGTGAATATTATTTTGAGTCAATTGAATCGACATTTTCTGGCCAAAATCCCGAAAAAACAATGGAGTAGAGTTATGCACCAAACGAAATCACCGAAATTAACTCAATATATATCGCATTTGGAAAATTCAAATATAAATGACATAAAAACACCAGATTAAACTAAAACCCTAAAGCAATCCTTAAGAGATAAATAGAAATCAAAAATTATTTCCAAACATTCTGAAATCCTAGCTACCAACACCTACTGAGATTGATTTTCATTTGGTTGGAAAATTACTTCCGTAATCTTCATATTCATCCAAATCGTTTTCTCAGTTATCAGCAAAATAGGATTGATGATTGGCCATTTTGCGGTCCTATTTTGTTGCCCCCTAGGCATGTTGCCCGGAAGTGGAGCTTTGCTGCTTCCCCTTCGGGACCGGCCCTTGGTTTCAACTAATTACTCGAAGTTAGTGGGTGATAGACCGAACCCGAGACCAACAAAGCTATTTTTACAAGTGGATTGCAACTAAGGCTAGCTTGGAATCCCATGTTTTTAACAATGAAAGGCTGACAACTGTGTGACAATCATGACCAAGATGATCAGTTTGCAGTTGCATAACAAGCCTAATGCTATCAGATGCATGCCTTTGAGGTTGATCGCTTCATTTTCAAGATCATAACTTCCAGCATCACAAGGAATAACCCAGAGACGGACCAACCAAGGTGCTAAGTTAGGCTAGAGCACATCCCTATTTTTACTTAACAATATAATATTAATGTGTAATTTTTTTAAATTTTTTGAATTTTTTGAATTTTTTTGAAGCATAAGATTGTATTAAGATTATAAGTTTCAATTACACGAGGGTATGTTTTACCCAAAGAGTCATCCATTACAGCTTGGTAAATGCAAGATGGGACTATGTGATCCCACACCAAGGTTGAAAGGTTTCCTAGCTAACTACGGTCCCATGACAAGGTTCGCCATCCCGTCTGCAGCTTGATTACCTTCCATGTAGATGTGTGTAATGATGCATTGCGGTAGTTGGCTCATGATTAGCTTAGTTTCCGAGATCATACCCGAGATGTACCAAGGCAGCTCGGATCTGAAGATAGGAATCGAAACAGGTTTTCCGAGTCGATTTCAAAATGAACCTATGCCCAACTTCGTTATTTTGCTGTTCTAGACGCTATGAGTATGGCCCAAGATTCGGCAATCAACGCCGTGGTGATTCCAGCGTTGTGCTACCTCTATCAGTGTTGGTAGATGAATCTATGCATATGAATCCCGCTCCCAAATATTCGGGATGTCCTCTTATTGCTCCGTCTCGTGTTGATTTTGATCCAACCCAAATTAGGTTTTGTCCATCCTACCATGATTGTAGTGGAGGCCCGTGTCACATTTCCAGGGTTGATAGATACTGGCATTCTAGGTAGCACGGGAGGGAGGTTTGTTTGTGCCCAAGAGAATTCTTGTTCAAGACTGAGAGCCATATGTGCTATGTTTCCGTTTGGTTGCTTTTGACGATATATGTAGTCATTCCTAGCTATCCATAAGGACCAGAAAAGGAAACAAAATGCAGTACTGATAGAACCGTGTACATTTAACCGTAGGATTTGTGAGATTGTCGTTTGAGGGTTTGGAAGGTTTGGAATATTTTGGTCGGCTCTTGAATGATCAGGAAGTACCATGATGAGAGTGTTCCATGCGGCTGTAGCTACTTGACAATGAAGGAGAATGTGATCAGCAGTTTCTGGATGAGAATTGCATAGTGGGCATATGTCTGTGTCGGTGAGGTGGATATGATGTAAAATAGCGAGGGTTGGGAGGCCCTTATTGATTGCTTTCCACAAGAAAAGATGTATTTTTGGAGGACATGGAAGTGTCCAGAGGAACTTTGATGCTGGTAGTAGGTGGGCATGATCTGATGTGCTTACTAAGCAATTGTATCCAGATGATGTAGTATACTTTCCAGATTTGGTAAAAGGCCATATGACTCTATCGGAGGGGCTGTTTTGGGGGAGGTGGATATTCACGATTCTCTGGATTATATGGGGGGGAAGAAGGTTTAGCTTGTCGTGGTTCCAGGTGAGAGGATCAATGAGGTCAGCGGCCATCTGGATGGAGTAACTGTTCGCTAGATTCAAAGTATTAGTGAATTGCGGGATCCAATGGGGGCTGTTAATCCATTTCTGATTGTGTAGAAAAGATGTTGTTTCATTGTAGGAATGAGATATGCTAATTGCCTCCACTGAGGGCTGGTTGAAGAAGGAAGTTTAACTGGAGTTTCTGCAAATATGGGTTGATGTTTCAGATATTTTTCGTTGTAGAGGGAAGCCAAGATCGAATCCAGTTTCTCATAGATGTTCCAAACCCGCTTCATAAGTAGCGCCTTGTTATGATCATTTGCTTTTACGTATGCCTAGCCCTCCTTGTGACTTGGTTCTAGTCGGCTTATCAAATCCCAAGGGTGAAGCTTCTTGACGGATGAGTCATGCCCCAGAGAAAAAAATTCTTGGTAATTTGATCAATTTCTTGTGCACATGTACAGGAAGATATTGAGCTTGCATTATATGGTTGGAGGTAGGGACTAGGGAGGATTTTATAAGAGAAAATCTTCTTGCAGGTGTTAGGCATTTCGTCATCCAGCCCTTGCTTTACGTGCTAGCCGGTTTAGCAGAGGTTCGAATAAATGACGAGAAACTCTTCCTTGTTTGAATTGGACTCCTAGATACATAGGGGGTGTTGAGGTTGTGGGCATATCAAAAGCTTGTTGAAGGGCACTTACCTGAGATGGGTCAAGCTTTGGGTGGTGAATGATAATGGACTTGGATGTATTATTTTGTTGTCCTAATGAGGTATTGTACCATTGGAGAAGGTGTTGGAGATGATTTTTACCCTCTGATGAAGCCCTGTATGTTATGAGAAGATCGTTTGCATACATAAGATGGAGGATTGGTGGAGCTTTTTGCGAAATGCGAAGTCCCTCCACCGCTTTTTGTGTCTCAAGATTCCCTAGATTGGTTGAAAGTATTTCCGCACATATGATAAAGACATATGAGGAGAGTGGGTCCCCTTGTCTCATTCCTCTTGTTGGAGTGATATATCCATGTGGTGTGCCATTGATATTGATAGAAGTGACTGTTGATATGCACAACATGATGTATTCTATAAATAAAAATTATTGGGAAACCTAATTTGGTAAAGGCTTTTCTAACGAAGCCCCAGTCCAGGCTATCATAGGCTTTTTGAATATCCAGTTTAATAGCTATTTTGGGATCTTTAGTGTTGGTTGATATTTTGATGTGGTGAAACAACTCGCCTGCGATTGCTATGTTATCCTGTTGTTTATGGGTAAAAATCGTTTCTGCCGATTTCGGTAAATTCGGTAGGTGAGTGAGAAACTGGTTCAAACCCTAAACAAATGTGCTGCACGTGAGCACTTTGTAGGTTCGAGAGATCAATCTGTACAAGTCCGGACTAAACCAAGAAATGGCCGTTCCAGACTTGCTTCGGTCACAAAGTGGAGGAGAAGGGTTGATTTGGGGAGGGAAGCAAAGAAAGGTGTTGAGGAGAGTAGTATCTCGACTTGTATCGAAAAGTGAAAGCTTAGGAAGCTTGCAAGAGATGAAAGCTTTTTGGGAGAGCTTGCAAAGTTGCCTTTCCGAGAGTGTAAGTGTAGTATCTTTCTCCGACCGAGACACAGTTGTCCGGTGGAAATAGGTAAGACCTATTTATACAAGTCGAGTTTGAAACGTACCACAGCCTCATGAAGGAAGAGAGTAAAAGGTGAAATAATGGGAGGAGGTGGTAACCGCATGGTTTAATGGGCGAAAACGTTTTCACCATTATTTCCTCTTTTATTTGACCGCTTTATTCCTTTTCACGCTTTCTTAATGTGAGCGTAGTGTACGGCCGCATCTTCATGACCGCCAAACCAAAACCTAAAGAAGCATCCCCGTTTGTGTTGATGTGTCAAGTGTTGGTTGCATCTTGAGTGCAAGTGGCGCTGCTAGTGGCGCATGTGGCATGTGCCAATGGCATGTGCGGAATGCCTTGGTGGTAGTTTGCACGGTTTGCAAGTTGGGCTACCAGCGTGTGTGCTTGGCATGTGCTTGGATGGCATGTGCGGAATGCCTTGGTGGTAGGTTGCACGGTTTGCAAGTTAGGCTACCAGCGTGTGTGTTTGGCATGTGCCAATGGCATGTGCGGAATGCCTTGGTGGTAGGTTGCACGGTTTGCAAGTTAGGCTACCAGCGTGTGTGCTTGGCATGTGCCGATGGCATGTGCGGAATGCCTTGGTGGTAGGTTGCACGGTTTGCAAGTTAGGATACCAGCGTGTGTGTTTGGCATGTGCCAATGGCATGTGCGGGAATGCCTTGGTGGTAGGTTGCACGGTTTGCAAGTTAGGCTACCGAGCGTGTGTGTTTGGCATGTGCTAATGGCATGCGTGGCCATTAGGGCCGTGACCTTGATAGGGAAACTAGCTAGCGAGCATGTTGGCATGTGCCAATGGCATGCGTGGCCGTTAGGGGACGTGATTTTGCTAGGAAATCGGCTTGCGAGCATGTTGGCATGTGCCAATGGCATGCATGGCCGTTAGGGCCGTGACCTTGATAGGGAAACTAGCTAGCGAGCATGTTGACATGTGCCAATGGCATGCGTGGCCGTTAGGGCCGTGATTTTGCTAGGGAAACTGGCTAGCGAGCATGTTGACATGTGCCAATGGCATGCGTGGCCGTTAGGGCCGTGGTTTCGCTAGGGAAACTAGATAGCGAGCATGTTGGCATGTGCCAATGGCATGCATGGCCGTTAGGGCCGTGATTTCGCTAGGGAAACTAGCTAGCGAGCATGTTGGCATGTGCCAATGGCATGCATGGCCGTTGACCTAGTTGCATGTTTTGCAAGCCTAGGGCGCTATGTTTGGCGTGGGCCAAAGGCATAGCGGCTTGGAAGTATGGCTTGCGACACGTGTTGGCATGTGCCAATGGCACGTGCGGCCATGTTGACCTAGTTGCAAGTCTTGCAAGTCTAGGGCGCTATGTTGGGCGTGGGCCAAAGTCATAGCGACTTGGAAATATGGCTTGCGACACGTTTTGGCATGTGCCAATGGCACGTGCAGCCATGTTGACCTAGTTGCAAGTCTTGCAAACCTAGGGCGCTATATTGGGCGTGGGCCAAAGTCATAACGACTTGGAAATATGGCTTGCGACACGTTTTGGCATGTGCCAATGGCACGTGCAGCCATGTTGACCTTGTTGCAAGTCTTGCAAACCTAGGGCGTTATGTTGGGCGTGGGCCAAAGTCATAGCGACTTGGAAATATGGCTTGCGACACGTTTTGGCATGTGCCAATGGCACGTGCAGCCATGTTGACCTAGTTGCAAGTCTTGCAAACCTAGGGCGCTATGTTGGGCGTGGGCCAAAGTCATAGCGACTTGGAAATATGGCTTGCGACACGTTTTGGCATGTGCCAATGGCACGTGCAGCCATGTTGACCTAGTTGCAAGTCTTGCAAACCTAGGGCGCTATGTTGGGCGTGGGCCAAAGTCATAGCGGCTTGGAATTTGGCGTTGTTGCCATGGTGCGCGAGGGTGCGGCTTGGTTTGGCATGGTTGCCATGGTGCGCGATATGCGGCTTGTTTTGGCATGGTTGCCATGGTGCGCGATATGCGGCTTGGTTTGGCATTGTTTCCATGGTGCGCGAGTATGCGGCTTGTTTTGGCATGGTTGCCACGGTGCGCGATATGCGGCTTGGTTTGGCATTGTTGCCATGGTGCGCAAAGATATGCGGCTTGGTTTGGCATGGTTGCCATGGTGCGCGAAGATGCGGCTTGGTTTGGCATTGTTGCCATGGTGTGCGATATGCGGCTTGGTTTTGGAATTAGGGTTACGTATTGAAAACCCTAATGCGGTATTTTGAAAAAATACCCCTATTAATTATTTACACTGAGTTGAATGCTCTTAGTTAATGTGTTCATGGGTAACACTAGGTCATGGGGTTTTACGATTTTACCCCTTGTTTAAAAACCACCATCAACATTAAGTCCCTGCTTAGCTCGGAATAGGGGCTTTGTTGCGAGGTAAGCATAAGATGGTGACAAACTATCGGCGGACAAATCGTAAAGAGAATTGAGGAGGTTTGTCGACCTTTTTATAAATAGGATTTGGAATCCTTGCCTATGGCGATTTTGCACAAATCGGGAGGGTTGCGCAATTGGGAAGTCAGCATCATTGAGAGACAGGAAGGCAGGCGGCATTGAGAAGTCGACGCGAGTTAGAAAGCTGGGCGTGCTAGATGGTGGGGCCGGCGCAAGGTAGGGAAGAAGTGCGTGCTTGCCGGCGTGACTTGGGCGGTCATTGGGGAGTTGACGCGAAGTTAGGAAGCGGGCGTGCTAGATGGTGGGACCGGGCGCAAGGTAGGGATCTTGTGCGTGCTATTTTGAGCGTGACTTGGGCGGTCATTGGGGAGTTGACACGAGTTAGGAAGCCGGCGTGCTATCTGGTGGGACCGGCGCAAGGTAGGGAAGCTGTGCGTGCTTGGGGCGTGACTTGGGCGGTAATTGGGAAGTTGGCGCAATTGGTGGGACCGGTGCGGCTTGGGCGACGTTGGGAAGTTGGACATGAGTTGGGAACCGAGCGTGCTAGCTAATGGACCGGCGCAAGGTGGGGAAGGCGATTGCGCTAGGCGGCGAGACAGTGTAAACAAGGAGGGAGTAGGTGTTTCCACGAGATAGCAAAGTTTCCTTGTTTTGCCTTCCTTCACGCGCGCGCTCGATCGGGCATTATCCATGCTAAAATGCAAGCGTTGTGTCCCTCATTGCTTCCTTTCCTTTTATGGTTCTGTATTCATACCCAATGTAATTGCATCATCTCCCTCGTTTGAGAAAGGGTTCTTCTTGTTGAGTTTCTCTCTTTGTCATGTCGCACAGAGACGAACCATCTTCTAACCGGTCGGGTTCTCCCGGATGAAGGCGCGAGTCGACTCTTGCATGAGCATCCCAATAAAGGTTATTTGGGTTAAGAAAATCATCTTAGGTATGTTTTCTTCTTCTTTGGCGGACTGTCGTACACTTTACCGCCGCTTGTTGCATAAATGGAAAATTTCCCTTTGTGCGAGAGATATTCTGTTGGAGCATGCGTCACTTTGTTATCGACGAGGATGACCTAGTCGTTCCCCTTCCTTCGAATCCGTCCTTGTTGACTCGCTGCGGACTTGGAGGACGCTGGTTTAGGGATCTATCTTACGAAATGGGATGCGGAGAAGTCCCGGTCATACTTCGGCTTGATATGATGGAATGTATGAATACGTGAATGTATCCTTCGGCGTGCTTTTGGAGTTTTAGGTGCACATGTACGGATTCATGTCGAGAAATTCCAGTGGCTCGTAAAACCTCGATAGTGATGATGTTGAAATCGGTAATAACCTGGTTGAGGGAGTGAAAGCATCTTCGCTGGTAGTCTCCATGCATGACCTACTTTCATTATATCGCCTTGAATCCCCCTCCACGGGATTTGATATAAGCCTATCGTACTCTTACGGATGTGACACCGGGATACTCGAAATTACATGATGACATATTACGGATAGTGCGGGCTCGGGATCCTCCGCGGCCTCGTAAAGTGTTGAAGGCGTCTTCTATACGAGAGAGGTGATGATGTTCTTGCGCTGCACCCTTGAAGAGTAGAGGACCTGTTGTGGGTACGGATTTTGGTGGACATTCTTCGTAGCTTTGACGGTGAAGGGATCCCTTGTATATCTTCCGTCCTCAAGTATGGTTTACGTGTTTCTATCCTTGTAGTAATTTCTCTTTGCGGTGAAGCTCTGGGCCGGGGAGTGTGGCGGCATGACCCTTTGCGGGAAGGAGTGGCATCGAAGCGAACGTTGATGCGGCGGCTGGCCGGAGAACGTTGATGTGTAGCTACTTACGGAGAGAACGTTGATGCGAAGGCTTGCTGGAGAACGTTGATGTGTAGCTATACGGAGAGAACGTTGATGCGAAGCCGGCTAGGAGAACGTTGATGTGTAGCTACTGAGGAGAACGTTGATGTGTAGCTACTTCGGAGAGAACGTTGATGCGAAGCCGCTGGGAAACGTTGATGTGTAGCTATGGAAAACGTTGATCTGGCCGGCTTCTTGGAGAACGTTGATGTGTAGCTACTTCTGGAGAGAACGTTGATGCGGAGCTACGTCTGGAGAGAACGTTGAAACAACGTCTTGCAACTCTCAGAGCCTTGACGGTTACCATTTTGAAGTCGGAGGCCGCGTCACGTTCAATCAAACTCGACATCCCTCAAGAGAACAGAGAGAGTCCCAGTTCCATCTATCGATCGTGCTTCATATGAGAGGTTAGGGTTTGGGAACGGCTTCCCTGGATGGAAACGCTTTGCTTTCACGATGTAGTGCGGTTGAGGGGTGCAAATATGTCTTGGCGCTACACCTTGGAGAAACATAGAATCTCACACTGGCCTGTTTCATCATAGATCATGCGACTTTGTGGGCGAAGTTCCCATTGTGCGGGTCTTGACGAGGAAAGGGTCTCCATGAACTCAGGAGAATTGTTGATTTCCCTTGATTTCAATTTTGGAGAAGTCTTTGCTGATCTTCACGTGTGACGAAGTTGGATTGCTTATCCCCTTCTACTGGTCGCTCTAGAGCAACGCGAGCCTCTTCATCTATAAACGCGCGTCTGTTCGAAGTATCTTTTATCTTTTCATCAAATCAAAAGCGCTACAAGGAGGTCGGCTTCTCCCCGATCTTCCGGTATCTTGCCACGATGGTGGAGTAGCGTCTACAGTGACGGTTGGAGCTGCCATGCTTGAAGAACCATTGGGGTGGCGGAAGTGGCTCAGGTTGCGGTGATCGTAAGTGTATCGTGCGAGAGATGACACGGTTTAATCACGAAGTGATGGAGCCCTGGCGTTGTTTCGAAGGGCGAGGATGGTCTTTGGAAGGGCGCAAGATGTTAGCGGCGGAAGGATGCGGGTGTTAGCACGAGTGTGTTCTGCTGGTGGCATGCGCGTGTGGCATGTGTGCACAGCAAGCGCGTCACCAGCAAGCGCGTCACGGCAAGCGCTTTTGGAAACGCTTACGGCAAGCGGCATGCGCGTCGGCAAGCGCGTCGAGGTAAAGCGCATCACGGGAAACGCGTCGGTGGCGGCGGATCGTCTTGGAATGGGCGGCGGCGGGTGTGGACGGCGGCTTGGATTTCGGTATGGTGTGGACCATTGGCTTGGCAAGGTCTTTGGCTTGGCGTGGCTTGGACTTGTTCTGCGGTCCCGGTTGACTCTTCCCATGCGTAGCTCAAACGGGGAAATCCTTTCTTGCAAACACGCCTCTCTCCAAGTAAAAGGCGGCTTTGCTGGTAGCAAGGCGGCTTTGCTGGTAGCTGGTAGGAGCTTTAATGTGTATTTCCTACGACTATGTCTAAACCGCAAGTGCACGGTGTCTAGTTATAGACGGTGGCAAATACGGGTCATTCCCACAGGGAACTAGGGTGTTCTAAGTTAATCTAAGGCTTTTGCTCAACTGATTCTTTCAAGTGACAAAGATGCTTGTTTGTCGATACGACTAGGCTGTTTTGTAGTATTTGTGACAATTGAGCTAAGGAATTAACAATCAAAGGAGTTGTAAATGTGAGTTGAGAGTACTAGGATGTGAATTCACCCTAATCCTATACTAAGGTAACACACATCAAATTCTAATCATGTAACTCCCTTAGAAGTTTCGGGTGGAACATTAAACCAATTGAATTCACAAATCATCCCCTAGCATTGGTTGTCTTCTTACAGTACAACCAATCACGGGAGATTTGCTCAACAATTGGTTAATGAACCTTATGCAATTCAGATAATTAGACTAAAACATAGATGTGAATTAACTTCATATATTCAATAGGGGTTTCATCAACACCCTAGCCAATTTGTTTAGAACATCATGCTAAATGGAAAATAATTCAAATTAAAGTTGCAGACGCAAACCCTAAAACATGCTCTAAAAAAAACTCACTCCTTTCTCTTACATCAAAGACCCAATTTATAACTCACAAAAATAATCCTAACCACTACACTGATGACCCAAACCTGTTGTCGACCTTGCTTTTCCTCTGAATCGAACATGCATCGTGGTTGGTGGTGAAACCATATTTCCAACTGCCTTAACCCTAGCTTCTAGGGTTGGAGAAGCTATAGGTGAGACGGTGCGAACTAGGGCATGTAGATCTTTGCGGGAGCTCTTTGGTGGAGTTGTTGGTGATGGTGATGATGGAGCTACTGCCATGACGTGGGTGGAGAAGAAGAGGTAAGGGTTTGCGAGAGGTGAGAGCGACGGGAGAGGAGGAAAGAGAAGATGAAGGGGAGAATAGGTTTGCTCGATGGGGTGTATAGGGTTAGGTAACTTCATTGTGAAGCGGGTGCATCGAGGGAAGAAGAGAAGGTCTCGGCGAGCGTAGGATACAACGAGATGGAGATACGAACGGCCGAGGGTGGTAGGCGGTTTTGGCGTGATCTCGGTGTTGAGCGGAGCATCGATAAATGGATGTGAGCGAAGGAGCGGCCGTTTGATGCATGCGGGCGAGATCTCAACGGCTCGGATGAGTGGTTTTCGGATTCGGGTCGTGGGTCTAGCTCGAGCCCATGTCTTGTAAATGAGTTGCTACTTGTTGGGTTACAACTGTTGCGCGCGGGCTTTGGCTTTCTGCTCCATAGATGTTTGACTCCACTTCTTCGCTCTTTGGGATCCTCAGTTTCTCCGAGCTTTATTATTACATAAAAACACAAAGTTAATTAGTACAAATATTTATTCTTGAAAACACGAGAAAATGCGAGAATTTGGGATAATATCGATTCTTGAGCACAAAAGATGAGTAAAATGCCAATAAAAAGGTGTATAAATATGCAATATTTGGCACTCATCAAATACCCCCAAACCTGAATTTTACTTGTCCTCAAGTGAAACGAAATGAAGAAATTCTAACTATACCCCCGTCGCGAGTCTCTCGAATGCATTTAGCGTATGCACTAAGCCTTTGAACCCCTAGGTGTCCCTAGTGGACGAGTTGTAGTCTCGTGAGGGTTTACAAGAGGTGTACCCACAAAACCTTCTCCAACCGAGTGTAAAAGAGTCTCAAGCATCCAAGGAGCTATGAGGACATAGAGTTTACGCATGCTAGTAACAAGAAGTTAGAACTATTGAAGAAACGCATTCTCATCCTTAAGTCTTGAGCGAGAAGTAACCATACCATATGAAAGAATTCGGATTCGATTGTGATCATAAGTCTCAACTTCTACCTCACCATTAGGGTTTTATGATAATTGCACTCAAAAAGATCGCTTTTTTAGTCTCTCATGTGTGCGAGCGGGGAATAGAGAGAGAAATCCGCACACGTTGTAGGTAAGAAGGATAACCTTCCGAAATAAAATCACTGAGACTCCACAAAAGTGTGGATAAAAAGAATCTTTTACGATGATCTCTAAGAAAGGAAAATCAACCATTAGCAAGGGGTGGGAGTACTCACTCACTTCTCACCCGATCGGCAATTAATATCACTCTCTCATAAGAACCATAAAAACGTCTTCAATCTTCGGTCTTCGGTCTTCAATTGTTGATGACGAACTTCTAAACTTCACAAAAACTTGACAATTTTTAACTTTTCTACTCAATTTCCTTGTTACTTGGAATTTTCTTCTTGAACTCTTCTTTACCATGGTGGTATCAAAACTAAGAAAATAAACTACAATTTTTTTTTTTTTTTTTTTTATTTTATTTTTATTTTTTTTTGATAGTGAATTACTATATACATTAATTGAAACAAAAACAATAAAACTACTAACTCCATGGATGAAGGACTATATCACACAATTTCCATAACTTGTATTGTCTTGATTTTATAAACTTCATTAATTCTCATCCTCTTTTTCTTTGTTGTATGTAAAACCTTGGACTATATCAACTTTCTTCAAATATTCTGATGTTGCTCTGCTTGCTGACGATGATGTGTTTCTATGGAACTACTGATTGAGAGAGAGTGATGCTAGCGCAAATCGATATTTAGAAGGAGTTTTCATCTTTAGACGTCACCCTCATGATTGTGAATTAGCACTCAAGAGATCAAAAGTAGTCTTTGAAAGTGGTGCGAAGTTGGGTAGCTCACCATTCCTACCGGAATTGACGTACGGTGACACACACTCTAAAAGATTTTCTAGAAAGTCACAAAGAGTGAAGGTCGGTACCTCGCTTGATGTAAAATGGGTAGTCTCCACTATGGTTGATCACAATTCTACTACCGAATATCTAAACAGACACCTAATTCGCCCTCCGGTATGGTTAAATCCAGACTTTAACGCTCTAATCGGCTAAGGAACCCGATTGCGTTCTCCGGTACTTCAAGTTCTTGTTATTTCGGTCGGACTCTCTGTAAACATAGCTAAGAGCATGCTAGTGACTCTAAAATCTCTAAAAGTTGGAGGTTTTTATGCAAATTTTGAGTTTTTCAATTTTTTTTTTTTTTTTTTTTTTTTTTTTTTTGTAAAAGAAGTAAAATAATAAAAAGACTAAAAACTCTATATGCAAATCACACCCCCAAACCTAGATCAAACATTGTCCTCAATGTGTTAACATATAATAAGAATTTAAGCATTCACATACCAAGAGAACTATGTTGAGAGGAGAAAAGGGAAGAGATTACCGGATGCAAGAGGGTGTTGCTAAACCATAGAAAGATGAATGCTTTGAAAGCAAACAATCACGAAGCGCAAGACAAAAAGGTTGGTTAGCACACATCAAAATTATGCAAAAAGAAAAAGAAAAGGGAAAGATGATGGATGTTTAGCCCATAAGTATGTACACAAGTGAACTAGATCGGTCCACATAGATGGGGTCTTCCAAGTCAACGGTCTCAACTTCGGTGGAAGATGCTCCCGAAATGGTTTCAATCTCACGACCATTGACTTTGAAAATGTTCTTGTTTCTTTGGGTTTTCAACTTCTACGACTCCATGAGGAAAGACGGTGCGTTACCACGAATGGTCAGGACCATCGGGAACGTAGCTTTCACGGAAACAAATGCAACCTAGTGTTGTACAATAAAACTTTACTGTCACGGGGTGAAAGACTTGCGCGAGAATGCGCTTGTCGTGAAACACCTTCATTCTATGTTTGTACGTTTTGGCACTATCATAAGCATCGTTTCTCAATTCTTCTAACTCATTGAGTTGAAGTTTCCTACGGGTACCGACCTTATCAAGATCAAAGTTCAACTTTTTCACGGCCCAAAATGCACGGTGTTCTAACTCAACGGGTAAATGGCATGCTTTCCGTACACAAGTCATAAGGAGACATCCCAATGGCAGTCTTGTATGCAGTCCTATAGGCCCATAAAGCATCATTTAGGCGCAAAGACCAATCTTTCCTAGAAGGATTGACGGTCTTCTCAAGAATATGCTTAATTTCCCTATTAGACACTTCCACTTGGCCACTGGTTTGAGGATGGTAAGGTGTTGCGACCTTGTGAGTGATTCCATACTTGCGCACTAGTGATTCAAAGGGTCTATTGCAGAAATGACTACCTCCATCACGATTATCGCTCTCGGGGTTCCAAAACGGGAGAAAATGTTCTCCTTAAGAAAAGAAAGAACAACTTTATGGTCGTTGGTTTTGGATGCAATGGCCTCTACCCACTTAGAGACATAATCGACAGCTACAAGGATGTACAACTTACCTTGAGAATTCGGAAATGGACCCATGAAATCAATGCCCCACACATCAAACAGTTCAACAATCAATATGGGTTGTAAGGGCATCATGTTTCTCCTAGATATACTTCCTAGTTTACGGCATCGGTCACAAGCAACACGGAATGCATGGCAATCCTTAAATAGTGTTGGCCAATAAAACCGCTTTGCAAGATCTTTGCGACGATTTTCTTGGCACTAAAGTGGCCTCCACATGCATGGTCATGACGAAAGATATGACGTCCCTTTGTTCAGAATTGGGGACACATCTCCTAATGATTTGGTCTTGGCGGTACTTAAACAAATATGGGTCATCCCAAAGGAAATGTTTAACTTGACCAAGAACTTGGAACGGTCTTGTTTAGACCAATGCAAGGGCATTCTACCTATAGCAAGGTAGTTCACAATATCGACAAACCAAGGCATCTCGGACACAAGCATCAATTGCTCATCGGGGAATGATTCCCTAATCAACACGAGACTCATCGGAACGATTCAACATTCAACCTAGACAAATGATCGGCAACAACATTTTCGACCCTTTCTTATCTCGAATTTCGAGGTCAAACTCTTGTAGCAAGAGTATCCATCGAATTAGACGAGCCTTAGCATCTTTCTTAGACAAAAGATATATCAATGCGGCATGATCGAAAAGAATAAATGATGACCTTAGACCCTATCAAATAAGATCTAAACTTGTCTAATGCAAACACAACGACTAGTAACTCCTTCTCGGTAGTGGAATAATTCAATTGAGCATCATTAAGTGTTTTACTAGCATAGTAGATCACATAAGGAGTTTGTCTACTCGTTGGCCTAAAACGGCTCCTACGGCATAGTCGGACGCATCACACATAATCTCAAATGGTAATGACCAATCGGGGGTCGACTATAGGGGCGAATGTAAGGAGAGCCTTCGGTTTCTCCCATGCTTCCTTACAAGCATCATCAAAGACAAATGCAACATCTTTGCAAGAAGATTGCACAAAGGTCGTGAAATTTTACTAAAGTCTTTGATGAATCGGGTAAAAACCCGCATGGCCTAGAAATGATCCGATATCCCTCACGGAACGAGGTTGAGGCAAGCTGTTGAATGAGATCTACCTTGGCTTTGTCTACTTCTATTCCTTTTTCCGAGATGATATACCTAGAACAATGCCTGAATTAACCATGAAATGGCATTTTTCCCAATTCAAGACCAAACTCTTCTCCTTACACCTAACTAGCACACATGTGAGGTGATGCAAACACTTATCAAATGAAGATCCAAACACGAAAAATCATCCATAAAAATCTCAAGAAACTTATCTATCATGTCGGAAAAAATGCTCATCATGCAACGTTGAAAAGTAGCGGGTGCATTGCACACCCAAAAGGCATACGACGATAAGCAAATGTTCCATAAGGACATGTAAATGTGGTCTTTTGTTGGTCTTCGGGTGCTATGTGAATTTGGTTGTAGCCAGAATAGCCATCTAAGAAGCAGTAGTACTTATGTTTGGCTAACCTTTCCAGCATTTGGTCAATGAAGGAAGGGGAAAATGGTCTTTCTTGGTTCTTGTGTTCGATTTTCTATAATCAATACATACTCGCCATCCAGTGGTCACACGGGTGGGAAGGAGCTCATTCATCTCGTTTTGAACAACAGTAATGCCAGACTTTTTGGGTACTAACTGAATAGGACTGACCCACTGGCTATCAGGGACGGGGTAAATGATACCCGCATCAAGAAGTTTCAAGATCTCACCCTTGACAACATCTCTCATGTTGGGGTTAAGTCTCCTTTGCATTTCTCTAGATGGTTTAGTGTTCTCCTCAAGGTTTATGTGATGCATGCAAATTGTGGGACTTATACCCTTAAGATCGGAGATGGTCCAACCTAAGGCACCTTTATGTTCTTGAAGTACCTCTAAGAGTCTACTTTCCCCTTTCCGTGTCTAAATATGATGCAATAATCACGGGTAAAGTTTCGAAGGACCTAAGAAAGCATACTTCAAGGTATCAGGTAATGGTTTGAGGTCAAGCTTAGGTGGTGTATCAAGAGGTGGGGCAGATCTGGTATCAGAGAGTGGAAGTGGTTCCACTGCATTCTGCCATTTAGCAATATCCATGGGTGGGACCGATTCAAGCAAAGAGTTAATTTCACCAATGTACTTAGACTCAAAGAGATCTAAGTCAAAGTTATCTAAACAGGCTTGTAAAGGGTCCATTGACAAAATGTCGGGCAAAGAGTCTTGGATCAGACTCTCGATCATGTTAATCTCATGCAAATCAGTATCATCACAATCAATGGGTTGTTGACTAGTGTTAAAAACATTCAGCTCTACGGTCATGTTAAGAAAGACAATTTCAACACACCATTACGACAATTGATGATGGCATTGGACGTCGCCCGGAAAGGACGTCCTAAGATCACGGAATGTGATTACTTGGGTCTTGCACGGGTTGAGTGTCTAAGACAATGAAGTCTACGGAAAGAAAAATTTATCAACCTTGATTAACACATCTTCAATAATACCACGGGGGATTCTCACGGATCTGTCCGCTAACTGTAGCGTAACGGGTGTGGGCTTCGACTCCCAAGGCCCAATTGCACATACACGAGTATGGCAATAGATTCCTGCCCAGCTCCTAAGTCTAGTAACGCCTTTTCGACCGTATGGTCGCCTATGTGCATGTAATTGTTGGACTACCTGGGTCTCTAAACTTAGGTGGAATCTTGTTTTGGATTATGGAGCTCACTTGCTCAGTGAGAAAGGCACGTTTATGCACATGAAGCTTACGCTTTTGTGTGCACAAGTCCTTCAAAAACTTAGCATAGGTGGGTATTTGTCGATTGCTTCGAGAAATGGAATGTTTATGTTAACCCTCTTGAACATTTCCAAAATCTCATTGTATTGGTTACCCCCTTCATTTGTACCAACCGTTGTGGAAATGGAGCAACGGGAACATGACTTGGCACGGGAACATCTATATTGGTAGGTCTCTTGGGTTCATCAATGGGCTCGGTTCTTTCTCTACGAGTAGATGTTTTCGCGGTGTTGTGTGTCTTGGGAGTCCGATGTAGACTCGCTTGATGGTGGTACACCTACATTGTTCTCAACAATCCTACCACTACGGAGAGTGGTGATGGCATTCGCGACTATGTGAAGTTTCATTGCGGGTAGGGAGCACCGCTTGAAACACATTCTTTGGATTTTGTAGGGGTTGACTAGGAAATTTTCCTTTTTCTCTCTCATTCAATGCATCACAGATTTGTCCCATCTTAAGTTCTAGACTTGTGAAGCGTTGGGTTAACCGACCAAACACGAGTCTTCTAAGCTAGTCTTTTTCTCCGCGAGATCTTGAGTGGTTGGTTGTACTTGAGGGTTTCTAGGATATGAGTATCCTTGATTGTTATTTGTTGGTCCCCCTGTACAGGTCCCTTGGACCATGAGAAGTTAGGGTGATTCCTCCACCCTGGGTTGTAGGTTTGAGAATAAGGGTTGTTCTCTTGCCTATGGTATAATGCATTGGCTTGCTCGGCTTGGGACTCTTGAAATGCATGTAGATGCGGACAAATTGTCCACTAAGTGGTCGAAACTATGGCATTCGGCACAAGTGGCCATAGCAATTTGGTCACGGAGAGTAGGGGCATTAGATTTTAATTTCTTTTCCAACTCAAGCTCTTCTATCCTCCGGGCCATAGCAGCCATTTTTTTCCCTTCCCTCAAAGTCAGACTCGATTCTATGAACATTGTTTGTAGGGGTAGTCTGTTTTGTTCTCGGATGGACTCCCACTGTTGAGTCTTTTCAGCGACTTCGATTAAGAAAGACCAACCGTCATCGGCACTCTTCTCGATAAATGCACCATTGCACATTGACTCGACTGTGGTTCGGGTTCTAACATCTAGACCCTCATACAAGATTTGCACGAGTCTCCATTTTCAAAACCATGGTGGGGACATTGGAGTAGTAATTCACTGAATCTCTCCAAGTACCTTGCTAGAGTCTCATCTTCTAATTGCACAAAACCATTTAGACTTTGGCGAATTGCCGCAGTCTTATGGTTTGGGAAAAACTTTTTGAAAAACTCCTTTGTGAGGTCATCCCAGGTTCTAATGGATTGTGGTTGTAGAGCATGTAGCCAAGACTTGGCTTTGTCTTTCAGATAAAAAGGAAACAATCTCAATTTGAGGGACTCCTCTGTCATTTGGTTAAAACGCAGAGTCCCACAAATTTCCTCAAAGTCTCTCACGTGATGGTAGGGGTTCTCAGCATTGACCCCTCTAAACACGGGTAGCATATTAATGATGCTTGCTTTCAGTTCAAACTGACAAGCATCATCTGGCAGAATGATGCAAGAGGGCTGGCTTGCCCTAGTTGGGTACATGTAGTCCTTGAGACTACGGGGTTGGTTTGGTTCATCACCCATGGTTTCTGATCCGGATGGGCTTTCTGATGGAATTGGGCTTTCGGTAGAAGAACTGGGTATGCTAACGATTTCGTCCGGGCGGATTCTAACTAGTCGATTTGTTTGGTCTCTAAAAGACACAATCATAGCCTAGCACGCATCTAGCATGTTAACACACCAACAAGTTCAACACACAAAAATAAAACTCAAAAATAACCCACAAAAACAAAACTCAAACCCAAGAGATTGGTTATTGGTGTTGTAAGGCCCGACGAATAGGTTGGTTCCGGCCCAAAAGGTGTGGGTTTGATTGTTTGCACAGCCCAGATGATTGGGCTCAGTTGTCAAGAGGTTCGGCCCGGGTTGGGTTTAGAAATGTATAGCCCGATTTTTGTGGTGTTGGGCTTGGTTACAGTGCAAGCCCGAAGTGGGTTGATAATGCACACCCGGATGTGAGATGAGCCCGGTAGATGGGTTTTTTTTGAGGCGAGTTTTACGACCCGGGTTTGTGGGGGCTGAGAGATCAGTGGAATGCAAGCCCACAATTGGGTTTTAGCTTGAGCAGCCCAGGTTTTTGTGACAGCCCAGCAGTTGGGTTGAAGGCAGTGGTGAGAAAGTTTGCAGGCCACAGGGTCTGTTGGTGCAGAGTTGGCAACTCTGCCACTGGCTGTGTGCACAGCCTGGTTAGGTGGTCACTGCTTGGCGGTCTTGCACAATTCAGATGGAGCAAGAAAGGCTGGCTTGAGCAAGCAACAAAGGGTAACAGCACAGCACAACAAAGGCAAAGAATCCAAAAATTTTGTGAATGGTGCACAGGGAGGGGTTGTGCTCACTCAATGGTGCAGCATTGTGCAGGGTTGTGTTGTTTTGAAAATCAATCTAACTAAACACAAATCTTGATACTTAACAGATCATTCACACACCATTTTTCACACAAATTCAGGTCATACATAAAATTCAGCAGCAAATGAATTTAGTTAGCTGCTCATAACATGCTCAACTCAGCAAGGCAATACAGATAACAAATGCACAGATGCACAAGAGTGTGCTCAGGTGCACAGAGCTTACAGCCTAGCAAAAACTCATGCACACAGGGTGGAAATAGGTTTAAGAGAACAATACCACCCGGTGCAATACTGGTTTAGGCACTCCTCGGAGGTTTTGCTCCGGTTGCTCCACAGTGCACATATCTCGGCAAAATGGTTCGGTTCTCAACTCTTCAAAGCAACAAAGCAAGAAAGTACTAACTAGCAATCTTAACAATGATCTTTGCGGGTCTATGATGCGGTGATATGGCTAAAGTTACAACTATGACAAATGCACCAATGCTAACACAGAGTGCAAGGTTGTGCTAAGTTGAAGTTAACGAAGCTAATCAGGTTGCATTATCAGGGTGCAACAAACAAAATTCTAACACATATATACAAGCTAGAGTGAAAATCGGTAAAGAGAAGCTATGAACAACAGGGCACACTACCAGTTCCCCGGCAGCGGCGCCAAAAACTTGGTAGGAGCTTTAATGTGTATTTCCTACGACTATGTCTAAACCGCAAGTGCACGGTGTCTAGTTATAGACGGTGGCAAATACGGGTCATTCCCACGGGAACTAGGGTGTGCTAAGTTAATCTAAGGCTTTTGCTCAACCGATTCTTTCAAGTGACAAAGATGCTTGTTTGTCGATACGACTAGGCTGTTTTGTAGTGACCGTGACACTTTGAGCTAAGGAATTAACAATCAAAGGAGTTGTAAATGTGAGTTGAGAGTACTAGGATGACCGAATTCACCCCTAATCCTATACTAAGGTAACACACATCAAATTCTAATCATGTAACTCCCCTTAGAAGTTTCGGGTGGAACATTAAACCAATTGAATTCACAAATCATCCCCTAGCATTGGTTGTCTTCTTACGGTACAACCAATCACGGGAGATTTGCTCAACAATTGGTTAATGAACCTTATGCAATTCGGATAATTAGACTAAAATATAGATGTGAATTAACTTCATATATTCAATAGGGGTTTCATCAACACCTAGCCAATTTGTTTAGAACATCATGCTGAATGGAAAATAATTCAAATTAAAGTTGCAGACTCAAACCCTAAAACATGCTCTAAAAAAACTCACTCCTTTCTCTTACGTCAAAGACCCAATTTATAACTCACAAAAATAATCCTAACCACTACACTGATGACCCAAACCTGTTGTCGACCTTGCTTTTCCTCTGAATCGAACATGCATCGTGGTTGGTGGTTAAACCCTATTTCCAACTGCCTTAACCCTAGCTTCTAGGGTTGGAGAAGCTATAGGCTGAGACAGTGCGAACTAGGGCATGTAGATCTTTGCGGGAGCTGCTGGTGGAGTTGTTGGTGATGGTGATGATGGAGCTTCGCCATGGCGTGGGTGGAGAAGAAGAGGTAAGGGTTTGCGAGAGGTGAGAGCGACGGGAGAGGAGGAAAAGAGATGAAGGGGAGAATAGGTTTGCTCGATGGGGTGTATAGGGTTAGGTAACTTCATTATGAAGCGGGTGCATCGAGGGAAGAAGAGAAGGTCTCGGCGAGCGTAGGATACGACGGATGGAGATCGACCGGCCGAGGGTGGTAGGCGGTTTTGGCGTGATCTGGTGTTGAGCGGAGCATCGATAAATGGATGTGAGCGAAGGAGCGACCGTTTGATGCATCTGGGCGAGATCTCAACGGCTCCGGATGAGTGGTTTCGGATTCGGGTCGTGGGTCTAGCTCGAGCCCATGTCTTGTAAATGAGTTGCTACTTGTTGGGTTACAACTGTTGCGCGCGGGCTTTGGCTTTGGCTTTGCTCCACAGATGTTTGACTCCACTTCTTCGCTCTTTGGGCTCCTCGGTTTCTCCGAGCTTTATTATTACCTAAAAACACAAAGTTAATTAGTACAAATATTTATTCTTGAAAACACAGAAAATGCGAGAATTTGGGATAATATCGATTCTTGAGCACAAAGATGAGTAAAATGCCAATAAAAGGTGTATAAATATGCAATATTTGGCACTCATCGATAGCATCGCTCCTTGATTAGTCCCCAATTCTTTGGTAGCATCTTCAAGACAAGTCCCAGGTTTTACGGTGTAGTTTTAACAACTGATAACCGGGTTGTCTGTTAGTTGAGTCGGACAGAGTCGCAAGTCCCCAATCGCTGGTAGCATCTTCAACGAGTCCCCAGTTTTCTCGTGTAGTTTTTGCAACTGGTAACCGGGTCGTCTGGTAGTTGAGTCGGATTGAGTGGTAAGTCCCCAATCGCGCATCTTCAACGAGTCCCCAGTTTTCTCGTGTAGTTTTTGCAACTGGTAACCGGGTCATCTGGTAGTTGCGTCGGATTGAGTCGTAAGTCCCCAATCGGCCGGTAGCATCTTCAACGAGTCCCAGGTTTTCTCGTGTAGTTTTTGCAAGCTGGGTAAAGGGTCGTCTGGTAGTTGCGTCGGATTGAGTCGCCTTCCCCTACTATCTTGACATCTCGGGTCGAAGAACGAGATCGACGATCGACATTGTGGCCGATAGATCAATCCTCCATTGTGGTCGCCAATTGTTTATGGGTAAAAATCGTTTACTGCCGATTTCGGTAAATTCGGTAGGTGAGTGAGAAACTGGTTCAAACCCTAAACAAATGTGTTGCACGTGAGCACTTTGTAGGTTCGAGATCAATCTGTACAAGTCCGGCCTAAACCAAGAAATGGCCGTTCCGGACTTGCTTCGGTCAAAAGTGGAGGAGAAGGGTTGATTTGGGGAGGGAAGCAAAGAAAGGTGTTGAGGAGAGTAGTATCTCGACTTGTATCGGAAAGTGAAAGCTTAGGAAGCTTGCAAGAGATGAAAGCTTTTGGGAGAGCTTGCAAAGTTGCCTTTCTGAGAGTGTAAGTGTAGTATCTTTCTCCCGACCGAGACACATTTATGCGGTGGAAATAGGTAAGACCTATTTATACAAGTCGAGTTTGAAACGTACCACTGGCCTCATGAAGGAAGAGAGTAAAGGGTGAAATAATGGGAGGAGGTGGTAACCGCATGGTTTAATGGGCGAAAACGTTTTTCACCATTATTTCCTCTTTTATTTGACCGCTTTATTCCTTTTCACGCTTTCTTAATGTGAGCGTAGTGTACGCTGCACATCTTGTGACCGCCAAACCAAAACCCTAAAGAAGCATCCCCCAGTTTGTGTTGATGTCTCGAGTGTTGGTTGCATCTTGAGTGCAAGTAGCGCTGCTAGTGGCGCGTGTGGCATGTTCCAATGGCATGTGCGGAATGCCTTGGTGGTAGTTTGCACGGTTTGCAAGTTGGGATACCAATGGCATGCATGGCCGTTGACCTAGTTGCATGTTTTGCAAGCCTAGGGCGCTATGTTTGGCGTGGACCAAAGTCATAGCGACTTGGAAATATGGCTTGCGACACGTTTTGGCATGTGCCAATGGCACGTGCAGCCATGTTGACCTAGTTGCAAGTCTTGCAAACCTAGGGCGCTATGTTGGGCGTGGGCCAAAGTCATACAACTTGGAAATATGGCTTGCGACACGTTTTGGCATGTGCCAATGGCACGTGCAGCCATGTTGACCTAGTTGCAAGTCTTGCAAACCTAGGGCGCTATGTTGGGCGTGGGCCAAAGTCATAGCGACTTGGAAATATGGCTTGCGACACGTTTTGGCATGTGCCAATGGCACGTGCAGCCATGTTGACCTAGTTGCAAGTCTTGCAAACCTAGGCGCTATGTTGGGCGTGGGCCAAAGTCATAGCGACTTGGAAATATGGCTTGCGACACGTTTTGGCATGTGCCAATGGCACGTGCAGCCATGTTGACCTAGTTGCAAGTCTTGCAAACCTAGGGCGCTATGTTGGCGTGGGCCAAAGTCATAGCGGCTTGGAATTTGGCGTTGTTGCCATGGTGCGCGGTGCGGCTTGGTTTGGCATGGTTGCCATGGTGCGCAGTATGCGGCTTGTTTTGGCATGGTTGCCATGGTGCGCAGTATGCGGCTTGGTTTGGCATTGTTGCCATGGTGCGCAGTATGCGGCTTGGTTTTGGCATTGTTGCCATGGTGCGCAGTATGCGGCTTGTTTTGGCATGGTTGCCACGGTGCGCAGTATGCGGCTTGGTTTGGCATTGTTGCCATGGTGCGCAGTATGCGGCTTGTTTTGGCATGGTTGCCATGGTGCGCAGTATGCGGCTTGGTTTGGCATTGTTGCCATGGTGCGCGATATGCGGCTTGGTTTTGGAATTAGGGTTACGTTTGAAAACCTAATGCGGTATTTTGAAAAAATACCCCTGTTAATTATTTACACCTGAGTTGAATGCTCTTAGTTAATGTGTTGCGGGTAACACTAGGTCATGGGGTTTTACGATTTTACCCCTTGTTTAAAAACCACCATCAACACATGTATAGATCGTTGGGGTACAAAGGAGCTTTGGTAAGGGCTTATTGGGAATGGAAGTAAAGGGCGTATGCGGTTAACTAGAATTTTGGATATGATTTTATATGTAACATTACAAAGTCCTATATGCCGAAATTGTGATGGTTTGGATGGATGATCTACTTTTAGAATTAAAGTTAGGTTTGTGTGGTTCATGAGAGGGTGGATATTTAGGGAGTTGAAGAAGCTACGTACCATTTCTATCAATTGTAAATGGGTTGTTTCCCAGAAGACTTTGAAAAACTTACTAGTATAACCATCTGGACTTGGAGCACGTTCAGAACCAATAGAGAATAGGGATTTTTTATTGTCCTCAGGAGTTACTTCTTCCGTCAGTGAGGTGCATTGGCGAGGCATTAACCTTGGGGTTATTTCATTAAATAGAATTTCATCTATCACAGTACTTGGTGTCATATATTGATCGGTAAAATGATCGATCATTAGTCTGACAATGGACTCTTTATCTACTTCCCAATTATTTTGTTGATCCTGAAGTTGTTGAATGTTGTTGCGGCTTCGATGGATCGTTGCTTTAGTATGGAAGAAAGTGGTATTACGGTCGCTGGATTGTAGCCATTGAATTCTTGATCTTTGGTGCCAGTAGGTTGCATGACAGTCAAGCAATGTCATTTACTGAGCTCTGAGTTTTTTTTCCTGAAGCAACCTAAACGTCAAGTCATTTCCAGTACATCTAGCGCACTGTTGTTGTGTCATTTTGATTTGAGCAGTTGATTTCTTGATCATAGTGAGGAGGTGACCGATAGTTTCCTTGTTCCAATCAGTAAGAGTTTCGCCGGTCGAGATGAGCTTAAGCTGCAGGTTTACTGTTGGATATGCATCATTCAGTGTGGTCCATGCAGAATTTACCACTTATTGCAGTTGTGGGTGGGTAAGCCATAAGTGCTCGAATTTATAGTTTTTGCTCCCCTTCCAGTAAATTGCTCTAGTTTGAAGTAGAATTAGGGCATGGTCTGAGGCTATTCTTGGTAGATGAGTAACTCCTGCATGTGGGTATGACTTTCTCCAACGTTGAGTTGCCATAGCCCTGTCGAGTCGTTCTAGGATATTATCTTGTCCTTCCTGATTGTTTGTCCAGGTGAACGGGTCCCCTCGGAATCCCAGATCCATGAGTCCCATTTGATCAATTAAGTTGAGGAATGGTTGAATATGAGCATATGTTACTTCTCTACCCCTTTTTTCTCCGATTGATCCATAACTTCATTAAAGTCGCCAATGAGGATCCATGGATCATTGATTTTGGAGAAAATAGATGGGAAGTCGACCCAGAAATCTTTTCTTGCATCTGGATGTGGGGGGGCATAGATGCATGCGCACAACCATGGATTATCAGGTACCGGGGGAGTGACACGAACGTGTATATAACTCTGGCAATGTAAAATTATTTGCACATCGTAGTTATCTTTCCACATTAAGCATAATCCTCCCTTCCTACCAACTTTAGGGATAGAGAGATGGTTCTGAAATTGAAGAGATTGTGCGATAAAAGTCATACGATTGTTGGTAGCCAGAGTTTCAGATAAAAAAACAAATGATGGTTTGTGCAGAGATATTAATCTTCGAAGATGTTGTATTTTTGTTTGTTGGTTGATTCCTCAGCAGTTCCATGCTATAATGCTCATCTTGGAAAAAATGAAACGATGTTACAGAAGCAGCCGAAAAAGATTAAGGTGGATACACGAAAATACTTTCAAATACTGGATACGGCATAAAAACTTGAGAATTGCATAAGACTGAATCAATTTGGACAATATATGGGAATTGTAATGTAAATGAAAAAGAAGATGATTTGATAATACAGTAGTAGTTTAAAAGGACTTACCTGGGGGGTTATTTAGATCAGAGGAGCATGGGTGTGGGATTTAGGGAATTATTTCTTCATATTTAGCACATACAATGGAAACGCTAAGGGGTTGGACATGAACCAATTTTTAACAAGAAAACTAATGCGAAGGAAAGGTTGCAAAACAACGAATAGGAAATTAGACGCACAAGATGGATACATTCAGGGAAGAACAAATCCTAGTTAAAGAACACTAAAAAAAGCCTATAAGAATAGTCACCAAAGAATTAAGAGGACTTGAGAAATTCTATAGATGGCCAGCTATATAAAATGATAAACAATATCTGATGAACATTGAAGTGTTAAATCTGCATAGTCATTCTAGCCAACAACAAGATCCTAGACTATAAGATCAGGGTACAAGATAAGATTAACGAAAATAGTAGGGAAAAGACTAGGCGTCAAATAGAACCATGGGAATGCAAGGACTTTAAACTAACTTTCCAAAGCAATTGCATACTACTAATTGAAGAACACTACCACAATTGCAACTCAAATATTTTCTAGATCACTACTACAATTTCAACAGAAATTACATAAACAAAGACTAACCCATTTAAACTTTAAAAGTCGCACTAACCTGCAAAATCTAATTGCATAACAACTACAAAGCCAAAAGGAGCACCATTAGCCAAACAGGCATACATTTCAAGATAACCCCCAGCTGAAAGCAGGGAACACAAATAACTTCACCTAAAACAATTAAGCTTCCAACCAAACAGTATTTTAAGAAGAACATAAACATCAATTACTGATCGGCTATGCATTGAAATTTAAAACCAAACAAAGAATCTAACATACCAATAGCATAACCAACAATTATCCAAAACCACAAATTTATTGATTTTTTAAGTTTTTCGAAACATTTTTATCATTACGTCTCTGAAGCACAATTAAGACAACCCCCATTGATGTCCCAAACAAACATCCTAGAATTTTCCATACTTTACCCAAATTTAGAAGAACCTTAATAATCATAGACGAAATTCATAAGGAATCGATCATCTTTGACATACTTCACAATACCCATATAAACTAGAATGTAGATTTCGTACCAAAAGGACCTATTTAAATATGAGAAGGAGTTAATCTAACAATGAATCAATTAACACAGCACCATCCAGAAACATTTCAATGAATCTAAACTAGTTAGCAATAACCAATTCAAAGAATACAAGGAAGATACAGAGGAAGACAAGATGAATAAGCATCATATAAGATTGAGCATCCAAGAATCGAAAACAGACGCTAGTTTGTTTGTTTTTTTTTAATTTTTTTTTTGATCGGAAAACTCCAACCCCTTTGAAATCCCTAAATTGCCAAAACCACCCTAGATCAAATCTTAAAGAAGAATTACTAAAATTTATAAAAGGGGAACCCAATCGAGAAATACAGGGACAAGATTTAGCAGTAAAATTTCAAAAATTCAGATGATTTTCCAATTACTACCTAGACTGGACAATCCAAAACAAGGAAAAAAAAAAAGAGGTTGGAAGAAAAACTCGCTTCCTTAAACAGCCACCGTGCCTAATCAAAAACCTCGATTTATATTCTCATGCTCATGATTTGCTTTCGCCCCCAAGCAGTTCAAGAATTTACAGAAGGAAATTGGTGGTTGGACCATCTATATTTATGTGAGGTATTACCTATTAAAAAAATTAACCCTTGTTGATAAAAGAAATTAAAAGTTAAAATTTAATATAAAACAAAGAAACTTTCTTTGTTCTCGGCACATTAGTATCCTATATTTCTTCAATATACTATAAAAAACAAAATTATAAGCACTTTTTTATTATTGATTTTTCTCGTTTCTCATTCTAACTATCTTGTATTATGCAGGTGGATCAAATTTCCAACTAATTCACGTATAATTAATATTGTCCTCTAATTCAAGATTCGTTCTGGATAAAATTGAGGTGCAAACCTCCGGTCTCTATGCTGATCATTAACTTGTCAGCCTAACCGATTGAAAAATCCTAGGCCTGTCAGCTCCTATAGCTAGATCATATCCGATGGTTCATCTATGAGTGTTTTCAATGAAAAGTTGGAAAAAAAATTCATAAATATTTTATGTGACTCGGTGAGCTTGAAGGCATACCAAATTACTCTGTATTAAGTTGAATCACGTGCACATGTATATTTCAGAGCGAGTCAGAAACATTTAATAACAAAATCGACATAATAAGGAAAAAAATTATAAATTGTAGTTTTAATCAACAAATATTTTATTCACTCATGTATTTTTATTATAGTAAACCTAACATAAATCAGATTCCAATTAAAAAATATATTGACACATATGCTATGTACATTTATGGATCTTTTGAACTAATTCCTTGGTATTTTTAATTAAGAAAATTAATTATATTTTTTGCTTCAATAAATTTTGACCTGGCAAAAGAAAATCACAACGAATCTTTTGCATTAATTTCCCTAATACACTATAAAGCACCATCAAAAAAATAGTATCACTAACCATTAACGTAGTTTTCAAAACTTATTATTCCAATCAATAACAATGTCAAAATCATCTTCAGTTTTAGGATCTATTGCTCCCATCTTCTTCTTCACTTTCCTTACTTTATCACTATATTGTGCACAATCATTTGATGGCAAAAAAATTATCACTGTGCAAAATGATATAGATCCAAAAATATCTTTAAAAATTCATTGTTGGTCAAGTGAGGATGATTTGGGTGAGCATACACTATATTACAAACAAAATTTCAAATATATAATTAATTTTCAGGTGACAACTACATTTGTATGTGACTCAAGTTGGTTCGATCATGGAAAAGTTGATTCAAATATGTTCATAGGACATTCACACCAATTCAACACTTATAAAGCAATGAGAGACTTGACGAATCAATGTACGGATGATTGTTTATGGAGCATTCGTCTAGATGGTGGCTACTTTGGAGATGGTGGTTCTAGTTTTCCTCTTCAAAAGATGTTTTCTTACCCTTAATATTTCAATTTTCATTAATAATCGCTTCATTATGTTTGCGTTTTGTTAATGTATTTGGTTCCATGCGAATCAATTTACTGAATAATTAGTAAAAGCTTCTATTATATTACAACATCAAAGGCAAAGAGATTTCAAAATGGTACCGAAAGATTATATGACAAGCAATGACCGAGCTATGCTTGGACTGTCCTCCCTAGTTTTTTGAAAACTATATATTTTAGTTTAATATTTCGACTAATTTTAAGATGAAAAAATTCCAGTTTGGTCTTGTTTTAGGTGGTCCCGTGTTAGACTGGTCCACCGATGGAAACAAGAATTTAATTTGGTCCTTAATAATTAAAAGACTAGAATAACACTTTCTCTCTCCTCACCCCCTAAATCTTTTTTATCTCTCATCTTCTCTAAGGCTAAATGCAATGGTCATTCAAGATGGTGTCACGCCACTCTGAACCACCTCCCATCCCCTACGGTGGTATAACATTCCCTCTGAAAGCGTCTAACCATTGGATGCCCGGCATCTAACCATTGGCCGCTTCTGAAGCAGCGCCCAATGATTTGGCGCTTGACCTAGTCAACTCGGTCAAAGCGCCAAATGTTTAGTTGCTTCTAGATTACCCCTAAAACCAACAGAAACTCGATCTTCATTTCATTTCATTTCTCTTTTTTTTTTCCACCACGAAACCTAGGTTTGCATGTACAATTTGTATGGTCATCTTGAGTTATTTGGAGACAAATTAGAAGGGGTATTTGCTTGTGGTCGTTATGGATATTTTGAACCTATTTTTCCCAATTTTCATCCACAAACAAGAACAAGGTATGTAGAACAACTTTGGGTTGGTTTTTTTTTTTTTAATCTTTTAGATGTTTTTTGAGATTTTTAACTCGGAATTACAACCAAACATGTGTTGGTTCAGTAGTTTTATAGTTACTTACGGTTTCAATTGATAGTGTTGGTTGAATTTTAGAAATAATTTAAATTTCTGGTATGAAGCTAATTTCAACATCCTTAAGGTGATGGATAGATTCAAGCCTTTTGTGAGGCCAGTTACTCCACCATATCTCAGAGACAGTGTAGGCCAGTCTTCAAAGAACCTCGACCATCGTAGATGAAGACCAATAATATGATGAAACTGATTTTGTGGGTATATCTATTTGTAAACCCTCACGAGAATAACTCATCTACCAGGGAAGCCTTGTGGTTATACGCTTGTTGCACAAGCTAAGTGTAACCGTATTTTCAACGAAACTGAATTACAAATAACTTATAATATTTGAAAATAAATTTATCACTTTTAGCTGAACTCTACGAAGTTTTCGTTAATAATGTAAACATATGTCGTCTCAGTGTAAACAGGGTGTATCTTAAAAAGATCAAACAAATATTTAACGCCAGCGTCCAATAGTTTCGCGCTCAGGTGCGACGCCTAATGGTTAGTCACTAAGCGCTAAATCGTTGGTCGCTCTTGTGTTGGTTCAAGATAGCACCCAAGCAAATGCTTGAACCTTATGTTGAATCAGGGAAAAGACAACGCATTTGTAACGGTTTTTAGGCTAAATCTTGAATGACCGTAGAACCCAGCCTAACATTTCCCTATTACTGCTTTTGCTTTTTTCTTCTTCTTCTAATTTTGCAAAACTTTCTAAGAGCACATGCCTCTTTGGTTTGATAATCGGATAGTATTTCGGGGATTCCATATAGCAATGAATTTAACAAAAGTCAAATATGATTTTTCGGAAAGTTTTTCTCAATCTTTAATTTAGATCTTCTTTACAAAAAAAAAAATCATGGTTAATATTGTTTAACCGTATCATTTAGTATATAAACTCGGCGTAAAATTTGTTTATTTTCTGGGGAGTTTAAAGGAAAAGCAAACAAGACAACAATGAAAAAACCAAAAGTTCATGTTTAAAAAGAACTCATATGATAGTTCATTTTGTAGGATGAACCGGTAAATGGTTGTTCATTCTAGCAGTTTATTTTGTATAATGAACATGTAAATAATAGTTTGTTTTGGAAGTTCATTTTGTTTAATTAACTCTATGGTAGTTTGTTTGATATAATGAACTATCATAAAATTCATTTTGTAGAATGAACTCCAATTCATTTAGCGGTTCATTTTGGGAAATGAAATCGCGTATGATAGTTCATTTTGTAGATTAAAATTGTATATAGTTCACTATGGTAGAATGAAGAAAATAGTAGTTCATTCTAATAGTTAATTTTGTAAAATAAACTCTACATTTAGTAGTTCGTTTTCTAAGAAGGAATATAATAGTTCATTTTGTAGTTAACTTTTCCTAAACAATAACTTAGAAAATTAAAGCTTCGAAAAATAGTTAAAAATAGTTAGATTTTTTTTTTGTTCTCTATTTTTTTTTTAAAAGAAGATAAATAAAAGAGAGAAAAATTATTCCTAACAATATTTTAAAAGATGACGACGTCATCCCGCGTAGGTAATGTTCACAATAGGACCAAATAATAATTTTAGGATCAAACTTACAGAATCATTTTTAAAAGGACCGTAGACCACTTGGACCAGGTCAGTAGGACCAAATTAACACATAATTTTGCATATTATGATTATTTGATAGTTTCTACTTTTAAGATTTATCCCCTCATAGTTCATATGAAAATAAAAAGAATCCAGAGGTTATATTCGTAAAAGCAAGTAATAATATGGGGATAAAATTGGAAAAGCACA
>JAJJWW010018510.1:0-26726 GCA_023531295.1 Papaver armeniacum | reverse complement strand
TGTTTCCATCTAATCGATTGGTTCCTCAACTCCTACAACCAAGATGTTCCCATCCACTTAGATTAGTTAGTGCCAACCTTAATAAGCATAAATTTCTAGTCTCTTGGAGTTTATTTATTGCAACTAAAAAGTTTCTCCCATACCCCCAAACTTAAATCTAACATTGTCCTCAATGTTCTAAATATAAAATTAAAAGTATGAACAAGGAGAAACTGTTACCACTTGAAGCAAAAGAGTTAAGGAAAGATATTACCGTGTTGCATGAGAATGGGTTACCTCCCAAGAAGTGCTAAGTTTAAAGTCTTCAGCCAGACATTGGAAAGGATTAGTCACCTCGAAGAATCATATAGCAATAGCCGGAATAACTGTGGGTCATCTGGATCAAAAAGTGCTACCCACAAGAAGAGGAGACTGCAACAGACCAGGAAGATATCCAACACACCCTTATCTATTTTTTTGTTTAAGACAACTACATCTAGTTGTGGTTCGGGTTCAGGCTCTATAAAAGGGTCTAGATAAAAGTTTTCATCTACTGGATTTCCTCAAAGGAAGGATCCTGAAGATCGAGTTCTAGAGTCTGGAAATACTCAACTAAGAACTTAGAAGCACATAACAATAACTGCGAATAACTTGGGATCCTCTAAGTCAATCATACTTGACTCACACAGATTGACCACACGTAGTGGTCATTCTTAAGCAAATGTGTCGACCCTAATATCCTAAAGTAATTAGGTTTAGTCTCAAAACTTAATAATTGACACATCCGAAACTTGTACGTTCCCACAATTGGAAGGAAGGTTTTGGTGGGAAAACAAAGTCAATCGTGGTATCATAGCCTCAGGTTAACCACATCAACCGGAGGATGGGTTTCTAACAACCAACTTCTTTATGGACACAACTAGGTTCAGGAAAAAGTGTATGAAGATAATCTTGTAAAATGGTTGAGGCACGGATGTCCAGTCCTAAGTGAGGGGACTTTCTGAGAGTTAAAGGTAAGGCACTAGGAGAGTGATAATCACCCCCAAACTTAGAGTTTTCAGTGTCTCTAGATAGACTAGTCATAATTTCCCTAATTTCTAGAATATCAGACTCCTGAAAATGGTCAATTGATTCTTCTAAGTTATTATCAGGTAATGCATCCTTACTCATCTCTACGAGTTTATCGTCTTCTAAGACTAGTATTTCTAAATCACTAGACTCTAAAACAGTATTCTCAGGGTAAACTCTTTCCTCTAAACCATCATCACAATCATATAAAGGATTATCACGAAAGTTTCTAGTAAAGGCTCGTTAACTAAGGTGTTAATCATAGTTACTTCCTCTGATTCACTAATAGGCACATCAAATAATGGATTATCCAACACATTGCAGGCTAAAGGATCATGAACTACATCGTCTAAAACGGTGGCATCTCTAGTCAAATCCTCATCCTTTCGAATAGGTGAATAATCATCATTAAAATTATTGGGATTTGAACCAGAAATAGTATTATCATTATAAAGTTTAATCGGAGTAACAAATTCCTGATCACTATGCCTACATATTTTAAATTCTTCATCAACACTGTCCTCATCATAATCATAACATGAAAATGGTTGAACCTCATCTAAATTAGTGTTACCAAATCTAACCTCGTCATCTTGATTATAAATATCCTCATTTTCATGGGTATTATTGGAAACACTTGTATTGGAAATTAAGATTATTTCGAGCAAGTTTTTCGACAATCCTATTTGTACTTTCAAGTAAATTGCTTAAGAGTCTCTTCTAAAGACATCCTAGTTGACTCGCTCTAGGGACTCATCTGGAATATTTAAGGTTTCCTTCACAAATAAGGAATGACTCTTGAAAGCCTCTTCTAGAGAAATAGATGAATTGTTTTGCTCATAAGACCGATGCACGTGTGGATAGTAATTGGGCTCACCATGGTATGACCCATAACCTTCAAAAGGTTGGCGTTCCCAACCACTATTCACACTATGGTCATAGTAGTAATGTCCATATTGTTCAGTTGGATATTCGTTGTATTGGCTATACCAGTTTGACATCCTAACTGCAAGGGAATTCTACACAAACACAAACAAGGCTGACTCGACCACAACAAACCTACTGATTTCTAGCAAACAAAAAGCATGATGGCTCCACTTAGATTGTTTTCTAGACCAGCTTATAATCCTTCGAAAGGGAATTCGTTACAATCTGAGCAAACCTCTCTGGAATCAATCCGAGTTTAAGTAAGTTGAATAGAGGCGAGGGAAGCTGCGTGGAGCTTTGATACCCAAGGCCTCACCGCATTCAACTCACAGAAACCATCATGAACTTCGAAGTATGCTTAATAGAGTAACCAATATTTTTCTAACGACTTTCCTATTAAGCTCGTTACCCTATCGGTCTCGTTCTATTCAAAATTTTAGGCTTAGGTTCGCGTTTGGTTTTGTTTTCCTAAGGCGGGCAAGAAGAGAACAGTGATGAAATCCGAACCCTTATCTTGTATGGCCGGTCCTTGCCCTTTACTAGGAAATTAAAACAAAGTAGTATTCAAGACCTCAACATATATACATACAAAATCATCCAAGAAACCCGCCGACAGAGGATTCGCGGGTGTTTAGAATTCTTACCTCCGTTCCGGACGGGGATGAACCGTTGAAGTCGACTCGGGCCACGACTCCTATGTCATGTACGAACCCGAGGGGCCGAGACGATATCGTAATCGTCGTCCTTCCCTGTGCAGTTTATATTTAAATAACCCTCCTTAGGGTTTTAAAAAAAATGTCCAATGTTCAATGTCCAAAAATAAAAATATCCAAAAATATAAAAGATTACAAAAATAAAAGCCTATTTACGGTTTCTAAAAAAAAAAAAAAAATATCTAATAAAAATAAATTAACTATACACAAAAATATTCTTCTTTACTCCTTTGGATTTTCTCTCTTCTTTCTTTCTTTGGCTTCACTTTACTTCTCAACACTTTCTCTTTTATATAAGCTCCGCACCAAGTCTGAAAAGCAAATAGAAAAACCAAAACGCGTAAAAAGGAACAAAATAATAATAAAAAAAAAAAAATTAATAATAAAACCTAAAAACAAATCTATACACAAGTCCGCGTCGGCGGCGCCAAAAATTGATAATATTTTCAATGATGTTGTAGAAAGTGGTAGTAAGGTTTGTCGTTCACTCGGACTTGATGAAATTAAATTTTAGATTTAAATTATAAAACTAGCAAATATATACAAAATAATAACAATGTTTCGAGAGGTACTAGGACTAGGATTCCACCAAATATTCAAATTCATGTAATTCACTTATTTATTCTAAACCAATATAGCTCATTCAATAAGAATTTTGACTCTATTTCTTTGCCTCATGTAGATTCTTAAAATATTAATTGTAAATCTTAAGCATGGCATATCAAAAGAATAAATCCTAAGCATAAACCATCAAACGAAATGACAATTAATTAAGAAAAATCTTTTTGTAATTTTATTTTAATGCAAATAGTCATATAAATAATTAAATGAATTTACCACATGACGAATTTTGGTTTCCTCCGTCGTCCCAGAGAAAGGTTTAGCTCCACATAGTGCAAAACACGCTCAAAATATATTTTTATAGCTCAAATTGTGTTTACAAAGAAGAAAATGGAGGAAAATAATATAAACCAGAAGTTTACTACAACTCTTGATTCTCTCCCCAAAACTCTCGATCCCCTTCTCTGAGTCCCGTAACCTCTTTATATAGCCAACAGGGGATGAAAATATCTCGTCATAACTCCGAATATTCTCGGTTGAATGCAAGAATATTTTCTCTTTACTCTCACAGGAATCACCGAGATTTCCTTCTATATCTTCTTCACGCGTTTGAAGTGCTTCAACTTTATCCAAACACGCACAAAATCTTCACAAAATCATCACAGAATCTTCAAATAACTCCGACTATTTTTCCTTCCCTGTTTTGGGAAATCTTCCCATATCTTCATTTATTCTCGTGCATGAATCAATTACCTCCCATGTTTTAGTGTAACAGGATAATTACAAACCAAATCAACGAGAATATCACAGAAAATCTCGCCCAAATCATTCCCAAAATACACGTTGTAGCAGGATATTTCAAATAAAACTTTACCGCCAAAACAATTCTCACGGTGATGAAGATAGGCGTCCCCCTATCCAGGTGTGGGGTGCGAATAGCAACCGGGGTGCCCCTTAGTAATTGAGGTGCCCCTTAACCAACAGTAAGAGTCCGAATAACACGTGTCCTCCGGGTGCCAAAATCAACTTTTCGAGCCGAATTTTCCAAAAATGTTTATTTCCCAAAGATGCCTACAAACACATAAAACACCAAAATTAATACAAAATCGAGTGCCAACAATATATAGTATTGAGATCAAATTAGACACAAAAATGTGTCTATCACCCAACGTCCCATTCACATCTCATAATGATGCCCGGGTTGATAATCGGACCGAGTCCCCACGCCTGGCTGAGAGAAGAGGTGATTGGGTGCAGAAAGGTTTTTTTTTAACCAGGCTTACTTGTGCTCGGAATATGCGGATGAACATCGACGGGCTTTCTCCAGTCAATTGAGTTACATTGGTAAGTTGTTGATACGACAACATGTAATCTTCCAAGTTGGACGGCTTGTTGGAAATTCTTTCGGGTACCGTCATCGGTAGAGGGGATGCTCTTAACTTCGCTTTGTTTTTGTGTACCCATGTGCGCCCCAGAATCATGTTGTAATTTGAGAGTTCTTTGACGATGTGGAATTTTCCATGTGTTAGAGTGTCTCCCACCTTGATTTCAAGGTTGATGTAGCCATATGCGTCCATCGCCTTCCCTTCCAAGTTGTTGACCATGGTTGGGGAACGGGTAGCCTCCTGCTTCGAAACTCCCGCATCTCTCAGAGTTTTGATGGTAACGATGTTGAAGTCAGAGGCCGCATCGATTAATGTGTTGTCGAGCTCGGCATCCCTCAGGTAAACCGTGGTCAGCAGTCTCCAGTTGTATTTTCCAGTACCGCTTCCCGAGAGAGTTTGGGGTTCTGGAGTGGTTTCTTCAGTAGGAAAGAGTCGCTTGCCCGATACAACACGGTTAAGGGATGTGAAGATATCTTGACACTGTATCTTCGAGAGATAGAGAATTTCGCACACATGCTGCATCATGGATTGCAAAGTCTCGTGTACAGAGTCCCCAAAGACCATGCAACTCCTGACTGGAAGTGTATCTCTGTGAACTCCTTCATTGCCCAGTCGAAGCTCCCCTACTTCTATCTTTTCTTTGAAGACATGCTTTAGCTTATTGCAGTCACTGGTCGGGTGGTGGACAAATCTGTGGTAGAGGCAATATTTGGGGTTTGCCATTTCCACTTCGGTTGGTGGGCGTCTAGTAGGAGGTAGTCTGATGGCGTCGACTTGGATCCATGCTTCCAAGAGTTCAATCACTTCCTCGATTGGGAACGGGAAATCCAAGACGTTTTCTCCAGCTTCTTGATGTCGCATGGGAGCTTTAGCGGTGGTCTTCTGTGACGGAGCTGCCTGTCGCGCTGGCGCTGCGCGTTTGGATTGTTGTTCTGCCGCTGGAGCCTTCCTTTTTCCTCCTTCGTCTACCATGTTCACAAAGGAGGGACCAGTATTGTATTGACGAGGCATCTATTTTCTCGAGTTTCACATGCGTCCTCGTTTCGGTTCAATTGAAGTTTATTCCATTATGTGTCTATGGATGTATGTGTGATTCAATTGGTTCTGGTTAAGAAAAACTATTGTTATCTTGCTTTATTGTGTAGTATCAATTGTTTAGGCTTACAAAATTTCGGTGCATTTGCGGTGCTTTTAATGTCTATGTTGTTTCAATTGCTTCCAGTTGAGGTGAATAATTATGCAAGTTGATTTATTTGGTTTGTATGAATTATTTATGGGTTAACGAAATAAAAGGTGTACGGGATGAGTTGTTTAGTCCAATTCAATTCGAAGTGAGGTTTCGGTTATTCAAGTCTAATCGAATGCCTTAACAAGAAATGCTAGTTAACTAACCTAGTATTTGTCTTGTTTAAAATTGAAAGGTCCAAGTTTATGGATAACTAGAACCTGATGAGAAAAATAGAGCTATCTTTATTTTGGTCTTATCGAATTAAGCGATTGTTTTTGTACAATCGGTTTAGCAAAGGGACTAAGGTGCTTAGTTGATTTTTGGTTTGCTAAACTAACAAGGAAAAATTGTTTCGGACAATTATTTCCTTGGTAACATATCAAAATAAAACTACTTGTAGTTTCGGATTTGATATTGGTTATCAGAACATGATGTGTGGAACCCTCGTGCCTAACTCTACAGGTTGCAAGTCTATTGAGATTTGTAAGATTATTTTCGTGTTGTCCTTTATTTTTATTTTGTTTCTTTGTCATTTTGTGACAAAAAGGGGGAGAAATATATGGAGTAAACAAGTGATACTGGCATTGATTTTATATTGATTGGTATCGCTAAGGAAAAGAACATTGGTGCTTAAACGTTTTATCTAAACGAAAGACTGAAAGCACAGACTAAGGGGGAGTAACATATCATATGAATTAGTATAACAAAGACGTGCGGATTGAATATCTACCTATCTTCCTTAGGGGGAGTATTTTCTTTGTTATTATAATGTCAACAGTGGCATTTTCAAGGATTGAATGTAAGCAGTTTACTGTGTTGTTGAATCGGGAATCAAGCGTATGTGTAACGAATTATTGTAATTTGTTTATCCATATGATGTAAGAGTTTTGTCACTAAAATTGACAAAGGGGGAGATTGTTAGAGCATAGCTCGGTTGAACCCACCAAGCGTTGGTATGTCAAGTTTGAAGATGTGAAGAAGCAAGGAGCTACAACGACAACAATCATCCTTCCACTTGAGGCTAGTGATATTTGACTTGAACTGTTTCATTCCCTAACGTATCTTTCAAGTCGTACATATTGAAAACAAAAATGCGAAGAACTCTAGATAGACATAGTATTAAGGAATACAATACGAGGTTTATTGCTTAACCATTAAACTTTGTAGATAAAACATCGCCATAATCATTTGAATGCTATTGTGATTATGCATGGGTATGAGGTGAGGATTTCATCCTAAGGAACAATATTTTACATGTGTTCTAAGGAAGTAAGTTCATAAACTTGTTTGTGAATCGAAAAGGAAATCGCCAGGCGTTATTGGTTTTGTTATTCATTGCATATCGTATGAACAACCAATATGTGTGATTAAGTATAACCGTTCATGACTTGTTGTGTTCTTGGTAGAACTACTCACAAAGGCGTGACTTATGTATTGGTATGACTTTTATTAGTGAAACCGATCTTAAGTAATCACCTGAGATGGTATGATCGGGTTTGTGATTTTCTGTCTGACCAAATATGGGAAAGGGGAACCGATTCTAGTAAGAGGTGCAGTACATCACAAAGGGGAACCGATCCTTGTATGAGGTGCAGCAAGGTTTATAACAGAAAGGGGAATCGATCCTATGAACATAAGCAACACGTTTTTAGGCAAAAGGGAACCGATCCTATGGACATGTGCAACACATATAAGTTAGATACCATATATATGTGGGGAACCGATCCTAGTACCTAGTCAACCGAATTTTGGAAAGCTAGTGTGACTATGCACAGTACTCACATGGAAGGTAGAACCGAAACTTGTTTTGGTAGAACCGTTAAACCCATGATTGTGATTGAATGTTATTTGATCAATCGCATAGTTCTTGAAAGTCATATGAACCAATTCTAAACTTGTTTGGAAGTGTGGCAAATCGGTTTCAAGGTTGTAAGTGTGAAAGAGAACTTACAAAGTTAAGATGTCGACATACTTTGAACACGTGTTATGAATGTTTATTTCTTTAATTGTTCAAAGTTATTCTTTAATAGCTAAGGGAAGAGAATCCCAAGATCGAAAAATAAATAAGTTAAGAATCTTTTAATTAAGGTATTTAACTTCATTTTGTAGGGAAATAAGAATTAGTAATGTGCATTTACTAATTAGAGATTTTTCGAGAGATTTCGATCATTATTTTTTGACAGAGCATTTCCAGGAATTATAGAAACCGAATTTGTGCTTTAATGAATATCTTGAGAATATTTTCGGTTTTGGAAATTCTTTGTGTCCAAACTTCCTTGTCTATAAATAATTGAAGTTTGCCTTTCTAGCAAACTAATCCTTCGTAACAACAGACTTCCTCTTTGTTGTGTTCTTACTGGTGTAGCCGCCTATTCGGAGAGGAGAGTAACCTAATTAGGCGAAATCTCTTACGGCCGCTCAGTTTAAATTCTTCTTTGGGATTGAGAAGCTCTACGAGTACCGTTTGTGGGAAACTAGATAATTGCGGTTTATCTTTTGTTTTCTTTGATTTGATTGACTAACGGTGGTTGAACTTTGATTGCACCTAGTTTGTTTATGCTTGAGAATCTTCTCTTATGATATAAGATTCACTCAAACTAGATCGAAGTTTCGACAGGGATCTTTAGATTGTTGTTAGTTCTAAAGACGATCTTGTGATAATCCATTGTTAACGAGACTCCGTTATATGCGTGATTGATCACAAGAGATTCAAGTGATTGTGTGCAGGTGTTTATTGAAGATCTAAGAAGATTTGAAGACAAAGAAGATATTGAAGATTTCTGATTTGTGGGTTCATAATCTTTGGTGTGCACAATACTTGTTTCGGTAAAAGAGGATCCAATTAGTAATCGGTTTATCTTTGTGATAGATTGGATTGATTAATTGAGTAGATCGGCGTCAACACAATTCTTTGGATTAATAGTGTTGTTGGCTTAATCTTAAACGATTACTTCGGTAATTGAATATAAGATAGATCTAAGGACCTGACGAAGGAGTTTATGTTAAGATAAATGGAAGATCCTTTGTCCAACTCATATCACTTGGTTGAATAGAGTTGATACCAAACATATTTGTTGTTCCTTTACTATTTGGAATACAAACCAAAGGAATTGTTCCAAGTACGTGACTAAGGTCGGAGGCGTGGGAATACAGACTGAACTAGGTGAACTATAGGTTTAGTTGCTTGGTCTCAACTATACGAAGTTAGGTATAATTTTGTGTAGAGGCTTAATCCTGAGAGTATTCAATTCTAGACAAGGTCTCGGGGTTTTTCTCCATTTGCGGTTTCCTCATTAACAAAATCTTGCTGTGTCATTTACTTTATATTTCCGTATTATAATTGTTTTATTATAATTAAAGTAAATTACACAAATGTTAATTCATATTTACTTGATAAGTGAATCCTATTGTGTTTGGTTAAGTCCGAACCTTTTTATCAAGTAACATACTTCGTTGTTGTATTGTGTCGATCTCGTATCCATAGACGATCACACGAAGTGTGAACCGATTAGTTATATTGTCTCGACTCAGTCCATAGACAATCACTTTCGGAGAAAGGACTTATAGGTAGGAAAAGTTTTAGCTTGAGGTATATTTGGGTACCCTCACCTTTTCAGAAAACATAACTGCGAAGCTGTGTATGATTATACTCTAGTTAGACGTAGTATTAAGGAATTACAATATGAAGTATAATGCCTATCTTTTTAACTTCGTATATAAGACATCGACATAATCATATGAATGCTATTGTGATTATGTATGGGTATGGGTGAATATTTTGTCCTAGGAAACAATGTTTTACATTCGCTTAAAGGAAGTACATTCATAAACTTGTTTTGTGAATCAAAAGGGAAATCGCTAGGCTTATTGGTATTTAATTCATTGCAAATATTTGGATTACCAATATGTGTGTTTAGTATAGCTGCTCATAACTTGTTTATGTATCTTGGTAAAACTATTCACAAGGCCTGACTTATGTATCAGGATGACTTTTATTAGTGAAACAAATCTTATGTAATCACCTGAGATGGTATGATCGATATTTGTAATTGGTGTGATCAATTCTAGTCATTGGGTAACCGATCCTAGTACTTGGTGGGAATAATCACAAGATGTGTAATAGATCCTTGTAATAGGTTAACAAGTTTTAGTTATTGGTGTAACCGATCCTATAACTTATGCAACCGATCACAAGTAAGTACCATAAATAGTGGTAACTGATCCTGGTACTTAGTTAGACATTTTATGGAAACTAATGTGACCGATCCTAGTAGCCACTTGGAGGTAAAATCGAAACTTGTTTTGGTAGAACCGTTAAATCCATGAATGGTGATTGAATGTTTTTGATCAATCACATAGTTCTTGGAATTCAGATGAACCAATTCTAAACTCGTTTGGAAATGTGGCAAATCGGTTCCAAGATTGTAAATATGAAAGAGGATTTACAAAGTAAAGATGTCGACATACTTTGAACACGTGTAGTAATTCTTATCTATTATTGTTCAAAGATATTCCTTAATAACTAAAGGAGAATCCCGGATCGAAATAAATTGAGAATCTTCTAAGTAAGGTTTTTAGTTTTATATGCTTTTAATTTCCAGCAATTAAATGCATATCTTTAGAAAATAAAAATTGGTAATGTGAATTTACTAATTGGAGATTTTCTATTGAGTTTCGGTCAATATTTGGACAGAGCATTTCCAGGAATTATGAAAACAGATTTGGGCGTTTATTGCATATGTTTGAGAATATTCGGTTTTGGAAATTTCTTGGTGTCCAAACTTCCTTGGTCTATAAATATTGAAGTTTGCATTTCGAGTAAACTAATCCTTAGAGCCAGCAAAACTACCTTGTTGTGTTGTTACTGGTGGAGACGTCTATTCAGAGAGGAAAGTACCCTAATTAGGCGAAATCTCTTACGACCGCTCGTTTTAAAGACTTCTTTGTGATTGGGAAGCTCTACGAGTACCGTTGGTGGGAAACTAGATAATTGCAGTTTATTATTTGTTTTCGATTGATTTGATTGACTAACGGTTGTTGAACTTTGATTGCACCTAGTTTGTTTATGATTGAGAATCTTCCCTTTTGTTATAACATTCACTCAAACTAGATCGAAGTTTCACGGGGATCTTTAGACTGTTTGTAGATCTAAAGACGTCTTGTGATAATCCATTGTTAACAGACTCCGTTCTGTGTGTGATTGATCACAAGAGATTCAAGTTGATTGTGTGCATGTGTTTATTGAAGATCTAAGAAGATTTGAAGACAAAGAAGATTATTTATTTGAGTTCATAATCTTTGGTGCGCACAAAACTTGATCGGTAGGGAATCCAACTATAATCGGTTTATCTTTTGATAGATTGGATTGATTAGTTGAGTAGATCGGCATCAATACATTTCTTTGTGATTCATAGTATTGATTGCATAGTCTAAAAAATTACTTAGGTAGTTGTTGATAAATTGATCTAAGAACCCGACAAAGGAGTTTATTGGGATAAACGGAAGATCCTTTTTTCAAACTCATATCACTTGTTTGAAAAGATTTGTTACCAAACAGATTTGTTGTTCCTTTATTGTTTAGAATACGAACCAAAGGAATTATTCCAAGTGCGTGACTTATTACAAGTTGGAGGCGCAGGGATACATACGGAACTAGGTGAACTGTTGATTTAGTTGCTTGGTCTCAACTATACGAAGTTGGTTTAGATTTTGTATAGCGGATTAATCCTGAGAGTATTCAATTCTGGACAAGGTCCCGGGGTTTTTCTGCATTTGCGGTTTCCTCGTTAACAAAATCTTGCTGTGTCTTTTACTTTTCTATTTCCGCAATTATAATTGTATTTATTATAATTAGAAGTAAAATACACAAACGCTAATTCCTAATTACTTGATAGCAATCATAATGTGTTTGGTTAAGTTCGAACCTATTATCAAGTAATCATACTTCGTTGTTGTATTGTCTCGATCTCGTATCCATAGACGATCACATGAAGTGTGAACCGATTAGTTGTATTGTCTCGACTCAGTCCATAGACAATCACTTTCGGAGAAAGTACTTATAGGTGGAAAAGTTTTAGTTTGAGGTATATTTGGGTACGCTCGTCTTTTCACTAGTTAAATTACATCTTGAGTGATCTACTACTAGGAATCCAGTAGGCAAGAACTTTTGTATCCGGTGACACTAGGAATTTAAGAGTTCGCATTTATCTAGCTCATTTCCTACAGTCGGTGATAATTTATGACTAATAACAAGTGGATGAAAACATAACTTGAATCATTTTTTATGACGAAGGAACGATTCCTAGATCTTATTTATCTCATTGATTTTCAACTTACAACTTTAATTGCTTATTTACTTTCTTTTGCTTTTCAAAACTAAAAACAAGAAATCCCTCTTTGTGACATTGTGACATTATAAGACAACTAGAACCTCCTGCTTCTCGTGGGAACGAACTTAACCACCACCATATTACTTGTCAACTAAGTGGAAAAATATTCACTAATTTTTTGTGGTTACGACGCGCATCACCTGGATGATAGGTTTGTTTGGCACAGACACTTGCGAATGCGAAATGGATTCAAACCATTGCTTGTATTCAACAGTTGCTCCGGGAAATTATGCCAACCCTTCCACATCCAAGTAACTTCCGAGAGTCTTGACCCTGTCAACCCATTCCTATGACTCTGCTTCCCGGTTGTACCAAACCAGGCCCTTACACATATTTTATTTTTCTTCACATCTACTTCAAACTTAATATATAATTTCTTCTGGTGGCAAGAAAACTAGCGCATGACTCTATTAAGATTGTAGAGGATGTACCCACCATAATAAATAAGGGTCCATGTTGCAGAGGCATTTGTTATTTTTCATAAGCATATCTCAGATCGGCATAAGGGTCAAATTTGACATTCTTGTGTCGTCCCACTTCAAGTGATCCAACGATACCGTTATGCACCAAGTCTCGAGCTTGGTGGTGCAAGGTCACACCCTCTTCTTGGTACCATTTGTCACGAACCTCTTTCTCAATGCTGAAAAATATTCATATATCTAAACTTATGTACAAAGGTAATTAATTAGTCCATATATTACATAATTACTGACCACCTATAAATAACCAAATCTAAAACTACTAATCAAAATTGTCCTAATTTTAACTTAATCAAGAGTTAAACAGTATAAAACCGTGGTATTATTATCAAGGGAATCAAAGATTTCTTACTTGGAGAAGAGTTATATTATCACTTATTTGTCGATACTTCCTTCGGGAAGCTTCTCTCAAATTCTTGACTAAAAAGAAAGTCAAGCAGTACCATATGAATTCCTACTAACAACATGGACATTTTGAAGCAATTTAAGGTATTTGGCATCCACCAAGTTCCATGTTCTATACGGGAATATCGCTATGCCAAGTATAAAAATTAAGAACGCCGTAGCAGTCCACTTGATTTCGCATGGGAATAAAAGAATGGTCTTTTCTCATTCCCCTTAAAACAAATGCTTCAATTCTGTTAGTCCGGAGAATTTTAATCTCTTCACTTTATTCTTAGGTTCTCCATGCGGGCCTATATTTAGGTAATTTAGCAAAGAAATTGAACTGAACCTCTATTTTGGGCCATTCCATCCAAAAAAATTCAAACCCAAGTCTTTCAAGGGTTTCTAATCAATTTTTGGGTCGTAACCAGCATCTACGGAATGTCCAACCACGGGTAAACCAAAAATATGGATAACGTCGTCTAAAATTATTGCCATTTTGGAAATTGGGAGATGAAATATATCAGCCTCGAAATAAACCTTTCCATAAATGCAGATATGACATCTCTACAACCTTCTGATGAGCAGCTCTAACTGCGTTGTATAATCCCAATTTGTGCACAATATGTTGAACCTCCATACATTTCTCGTCTATTGGCCAACTTGACATTGTTTTATGTCAATTGTAGAGCTTCAAAATTCTAGCGTCACGTTCAGGATTCTAGACAGTAGAAATACGTTAGTGAACACGTGTACTATGCCTAATTAAACAAATTTTACCAAAAACTACAACATCGCTATAACCCGTGTGATGAGTGCCAAATATTGCATATTTCTACATCTATTTATTGGCATTTAACTCATCTTTTGTGCTCAGAAATCAGATATTATCCCAGATTCTGTATTTTCTTTGTTTTCAAGAATAAATATTTGTACTAATTAATTTTATGTTTTTAGGTAGTGAACAAAGCTCGGAGAAACTGAGGAGCCAAAAGAGCAAAGAATTGGAGATGAGCGTCTATGGAGCAAAAAGCCAAAGCCCGCGCGCGCAACAGTTGCAACCCAACAAGGAGCAACCCATCTACAAGACATGGGCCCAAGCTATCCAAGACCCGATCCACGACCCGGATTCGAGCTCGTCCTTTCCGAGCCGTTAGATTTGATCTAATCTTCATCCAACGCTCGCTCCAGCTCCTACACATCATCTCTTGATACGTCCGCTCCACACCAAAACCGCTTATATCCTAAGACGTGAGATTTCTGTCTCCCTAGATCCTACGGTCGCTCCGTCCTTCCCATCAATACTTGATGTGCCCTGGTAGGCCTGGAAAGATGTTTATATTAATGCCTACGAGTGATAACCGCAAGTGCACGGCGTCTACAATGAGAACATAGCAAATACGGGTCAATCCACAGAGACTTGTGGTGCTGGATTGATCTAAGGTTTGCTCTGCTGATTTCTAGAAGGTAAGTAGCACAAATGTTGGGTTGTCGAAGCGACTGAGGTTGAGTGACAGTGAACTAAGGTAAAAAGAAGGTTGTAACAAGATAGAAGAAGACACTAGAGTGGTGAATCCACCTCTAATTCTCATACTCAGGCAATGTAAGTCAAGTTATGATTTTGTGCCTTCATTTGAAGGTCTTGGCTAGAAGTTCATTAACTAGTTTTGCTACTCACCCCTAGTATGAGTGGTCTTATTACAGTACCACTCATCACAGGCTTTGGTTCAATGGCTAACTACTAATCTTAATCATGTTATAACACAACAAAATCATACCAACACATACATGCTTCACATGAAAATCAGGGGTTTCCTCAAACACCCTGGAAAAGTAAATTAGAACATAACAAGACAATTAAAACACAAATAAATCTAAAGTGGTGCTCTGGCTAGCCCATGCATGCTTTCTAACACCCACAGTTCTTCTATTTATACATGCCCAGAGAAAACCCAAATATCAAACCCTAATTCTCTTTAAAATAGAAATTAAATGCAATAACCTCTCACCCACGTCGCTCAATCCTCTGAATCAGTGCTCTCCTCTGTCAATCGCCTCAGAGCTCCATGTATGGGTTGATTTGGTGTGACCTAACCCTAGTTCTTTCTATCTCTCACTTAGCTTCTAGGTAAGAGGCTATGGGAGATATAGAGAGCAGGTAGGGGTGGTGCGGCTGCTCTGATGGAGTTGTTGGTGATGGAGGAAGGTGATGAAGGTGGCGTTGCAGAGCTTGGTCGGGATGGTGAAGCTATGCAACTGTCGGGGTGAGGGAGAGCAGAGAAGAAAGAGAAGAAGAAGAGAGGAATGAGTGTGGTCGACTAGGGTATAGGGTTAGGGATCGATATTTGATGAGGAAGTCGGAGCGAGCGTAGGATGTGGCGAGTGAAGATCTTAACGGCTCAGGACGATGTGCGGTTTTTGGTGTGGAGCGGGAGTATCAAGAAATGATGTGAGCGAAGGAGCGACCGTAGGATGCAGCTGGGAGAGATCTCAACGGCTCAGGATGAGCGGGTTCGGATCCGGGTCATGGGTAGCTCTAGCCCATGTCTTCCTTGTTGGGTTGCAACTAATTCGCGCGCGGGCTTTGGCTATCTGCTCCATAGATGCTCGTGTCCAATTCTTTGCTCTTTTGGCTCCTCAATTTCTCCGAGCTTTATTTATTACCTAAAAACACAAAATTAATTAGTACAAATATTTATTCTTGAAAACAAAGAAAACACAGAATCTGGGATAATATCCGATTTCTGAGTACAAAAGATGAGTTAAATGCCAATAAATAGATGTAGAAATATGCAATATTTGGCACTCATCAAATACCCCCAAACCTGAATTTTACTTGTCCTCAAGTGAAACGAAAATGAAGAAATCATAACTATACCCCTGTCGCAGGTTTCTCGAATGCATTTAGCGTATGCACTAAGCCTTTAAACCCCTAGGTGTCCCTAGTGGACGAGTTGTAGTCTCGTGAGGGTTTACCAGAGGTGTACCCACAAAACCTTCTCCAACTTCAGAGTGTAAAAGAGTCTCAAGCCTCCAAGAAGCTATGAGGACATAGAGTTTCTGCATGCTAGTAACATGAAGTTAGAACTACCAAAGAACGCATTCTCATCCTTAAGTCTTTGAGCGATAAGTAACCATACCATATGAAAGAATTCGGGTTCGATTGTGATCATAAGCCTCGACTTCTGCCTCACTAATAGGGTTTTATGATAATTGCACTCAAAAAGATCGCTTTTTTAGTCTCTCATGTGTGCAAGCAGGAATAAAGAGAGAAATCCTGCACACGTTGTAGGTAAGAAGGATAACCTTCCGAAATAATTTCTGGAGACTCCACAGAAGTGTGGACAAAAGAATCTTTTCTGATGATCTCTAAGAAAGGAAATCAACCATTAGCAAGGGTGGGAGTACTCACTTACTTTCTCACCCGATCGGCAATTAATATCACTCTCTCAGCATTCATAGAAACGTCTTCAATCTTCGGTCTTCGGTCTTCAAATGTTGATGACGAACTTCTGAACTTTACAAAAACTTGACATTATATATATATATATATATATATATATATATATATATATATTTTTTTTGACTTAGTACATGAAAATAACAATAATAAAACTACTAACTCAATTTTTTTTTTTTTTTTTTTTTTTTTTACATACATGACATGAAAATAACAATAAAACAGTAAAACTCAATTTTTCACAAACTTCATTAATTCTCATCCTATTTTCTTTTGTTGTATGTAACCTTGGACTATATCAACTTTTCTTCAAATATTTTGATGTTGCTCTGCTTGCTGACGATGATGTGTTTCTATGAATCGTTGATTGAGAGGAGAGAGTGATGCTAACTGCAAATCGGTATTTAGAAGAAGTTTTCATCTTTAAACGTCACCCTCATGATTGACAAAAACTAGCACCCAAGAGATCAAAAGTAGTGCTGAAATTGGTGCGAAGTTGGGTAGCTCACCATTCCTACCCGGAATTGACGTACGGTGACACACACTCTAACAGCTTTTCTAGAAAGTTGCAAAAAATTGAAGGTTGGTGCCTCACTTGATGTAAATTGGGTAGTCTCCACTATGGGTGATCACAATTCTACTACCGAATATCTAAACAGCACCTAGTTCGCCCTCCGGTATGGTTAAATCCAACTTTAACGCTCTAATCAACTAAGAAACCCGATTGTGTTCTCCAAGACTTCTAACTTCGTTATTTCGGTCAGATTCTCTATGTAAACATAGCTAGAAGCATGCTAGTGACTCTAAAATCTCTAAAAGTTGGAGGTTTTTACAAAAAGAGTTTTTTTTTTTATTATTTTTTATATATATATATATTAAAAGAAAGACTAAAAACTCTAAATGCAAAATGCAAATGCACCCCCAAACATAAATCAAACATTGTCCTCAATGTGTCGACAGATAGAAAAAAAAATTTAAACAGTCACATTAGGGGTGCACATACCCTATTCATATCCGCCAACCCTACCCTACCCGCCAATATTTTAACCGTATCCTATCCTACCCATTATTTGGCGGGTAGGGTGACGGTTAAAGATTTTTTATCCGCCCTTGAATGGGTAGGGTGACGGGTAAACCTCGAAATTATCCTACCCTACCCGCCTACCCGCCTTATATTGAAAAGACAAAATAACCCTTCCAATGATTTTTTTCTCTTGCACATTTTTTCGTCATTTGACAACCAGGAAGAAATGGGAGCCTGGATGGTGATAAATCAAATATTTTGATGTCTCGAAAGGTGTTGTTATCTATGTCATACATGTGCAGAGTTACCACATCTCTTGCTTCCCATGGTTTGATGATAATCTGTCTTGTTCCTTGAACCGCATGAAAATAAAAACGGTCTCCAATTGAGGATTCGAAAGGAAGTAGAATGGTTTGTCCCAACCATGTCACCACCTCAGTCTTCTTCAGTCTGTAGTCATCGTCGGATCTCCACAACTTGACCAGATTCTTATCCAACCTATCAATGAGAGCTATGTGTCCGTCTACTTCTAGGAGATACTCGGCCCGCCGACTTACTTGTGGATTCCTCCTATGAGAGCTAACAATAACAACGTCTGGGATTGGAATCACCCTGAACTTTTCAGTTCCGACGTCAAATGCCAAAATGACTTCAACATCCGCCGGTTTGCAGAATTTATGGCCACAGTTCCTCCTGTAAATTGAGCCGTTTGCGTAAACCGCTTCTCCAAATGGCTTAACCGGTGGTAACTCATCTATCGTCCTCCATTCATTTTCTCCCAATGTGAAAACTTGAACAATATGCTCCACTTTCCTACCAAATCTCGTTACATCCTAAATGCAGAGTATTTTGTGTTTGCCAGTGGAAGGGTCGAAACCGAATCCATAAGTTGGAATCGTAGTAACCATAGACCCTGTCTGTGGTGGAACTGGTATAGAAACCCATGGAGTAACTTGTCGAGTCCCAAGGTTGTAAACACAAGATAAACCATTGAGGATATCAACAAAGCAAAACAAACCATTGATAGGTTTGATTATAACAACTTGACTCCACGGAATCGTCAGTTTATAAAGAGCCTCACCGCCTTGGAAGTCATATTCAGGCGTATAAACTTGTATGCAATCATCCTTGTACATGATGATAAAGAGTTGAGGATGTAGGGAAAAAAAAAGAAAAAAAAAACGATTATACCCGCCACCCTATCCTACCCGACCCGTCAAGTGATGGGTCGGGTAGGATCTTACCCGTTTACTGGCGGGTAGGGTGGCGGGTAAAAAATTTCTTACCCGCCATTAAACGGGTAGGGTGGCGAAATAGGCCATATCCTACCCACCCTACCCGTTGTGCAGCCCTAAGTCACATACCAAGAGAACTATGTTGAGTAGAGAAAAGGGAAGAGATTACAGGATGTCGGCGGGAGCAAGGTTAGAGCTTCATTAGTCAAGGCTAGAATCCAACATTCTCAGCGGAGATCATATCGGATTAGCACAATATATGCACAAGAAGACTCAACCGATGCAAGAAAAAAAAAAATTTTAACAAGTCCTACTGGATTATATACAATGAAAATTTACCATACACTAACAATCTAAAGAGATGAGGATCAACCCAATAGAAAATATATACAAACATCAACAGCCTTACACAAATATAATATGAGAGTGCAAGTAAGACTGTGTATGAGAATGAGTTTCCCCCAAACCTAAACTTGTGAACAGGTGTGTTTGAGAGCACAAAATCTTGCAATTTTAAAGGTACATCATGCAAAAGGTCTAACTCAAAATGAGTTTTGCTAAGAACAAAGCAGAGATATACACATTCCAACCGTGGTTCCTTAAAAGTGTTATACTTTGATGCAAAATAGTCCAGGAGGACTTGGGAAGCACAAAGCTCTAGGCCTAAGTTAGGCATTTTCAGAAAAGTTGGTTTTGCAATTTTGTTACAAACTACACCTAGGTTTGGTAGAGGAGTTTCAATCTGTGCCTTAGGAGAGAGGTTAGGTACATCTAAGTTGTTTTAATGCATAAGATCATTTGCACCATCACATACTTTCCTAAGGTCAGAAGAGGGTAAATCATGCTCACCAAAGATAGAACAATTCATCAATCACCATGTCATAATCATCGGAGCAGGCAACATATTGTGATATGGGCAGGGAATCAGACACAACAATAATATCATGATCCAAAAGAACATTAGTGTCAACAGAAGATTCATCTTTTCCTAAATCACAAACAAGTTGTGTAGCATGCTCACATTCACTGAAGAATTTTACAAACCCAAGCTCAGAATTAACATCACATATATGAATGTTAGAAGAAGTATCATTCATAGGGTTCACGAAGAGACGCCTAACGTCTCTCGAACCAAAAGATTCCATCATATTTTCTGCATGCACATGTTCTTCTAACATATCATATTCATCATCATAACAAAAATGCATTTCCCTATTAGCATTTCTAGTGTACTCATTTACCTCTAGATTAGGTTCATATTCAGTGTATGGTTGTGCATATGGTTCAATAGAGAAGGGATGCTCGTGCAATGTTTTCCATCCAAGTATATCATTGTTTTGCTCTATGAGCTCTTCCATTATTGACTGCATACAAGGGGTTGGGGGAGTATAACATTGTTCAACTTCCCACTGTGATGGATGATGCATGTGTGCATGGTTATCTTGGCTTTCCCTAGACTGCCTAAACTCATGTAAGATGTAGCAGTTCTCAGCAGGGTGGTCTAAGCTACCACATAAGGTACAAACATACATTTCAGATTGCCTAGGGGAATTAGATTCGACAGATTGCTCATGCAATTGCCTTTCTAAAGCAGATACTTGAGCTTCTAATTGATCGAGAAGTGATGACTGGGTATGAGAAAATTGTTCATTTTCAACTTGTGGTGAATGATACATGTGCTCATAATGATTAGGTATGTGAAGTCGGGGCCCTGAGAAGGCTCATAATATTCCCTAAAATCATTATGGTATGTGGGGAGTTCATATTGTGAAGCATGCCCGTAAGCAAGCTCTCTAATGGATTTGTTTCCATCCCCAGATGCAGACCAAAATCCTGACATGATTTAACACTCAAATTGAACTCAAAACCCAGTTGTAGTGGGTTCAGTTTGGTTTATTGGGTTTCAGTTTATGTGGGCTTGTTTGGTTTTTGTGGGATTCTTTGTTGCTCAGTGGGCTTCAGCTCAGATTATGTAAAGCCCAGGTTGTTTTCACAACCCAGATCAAATGAATTTCATTTTGTACAAGGCCCAGTTATGTAACATTTTTGTTGCACAGCCATGTTGTGTGGGATTCAGGGTGTGTGTAGTTGAAACAGCCCAGATTGGGTGACAGGTTAACAGCTCAGGTGCACAGCCCAGTATTTGGGCTTCAGCTTATGTAGCCCAGTGCGCAGTTTAGGTTTTTGTGGGCTCTAGTTTGGTTATCCCCAGTTGCACAGGTTGTGTGCAGGTCAGGCTATGCACAGGCAGCACAAACTCACACTTTTTATCACAGGCAAGGCACAGCACAGCACAGCTAAGCAACTTATTCACAGGTTCTCACAGCAGTCACAAACCCACACAAGAATTGACACAGCACAGATTACAGGTAATGGTTCATATAAGCACAGATGCTCTGAGTTCACAGGTGCACAAATGCACAGATGTTGTAAAGCTGGCCTTAGGATTAGTGTACATAGGGTTGATGGGTGTACTGAGAATGCACAACACAAGTTATGTGCTCAAATCAACACAGAACATACATCACAGGGTATATGAGTGCACAAGAAAACAGGCAGTGTGTAGAGTCGGAGATTATGCAAAAACAAGCACGGCTAACACAGAACCAGTTGATATAGCAGACTTGGGTATCTGTAGCTCAAACTCACAGCTTCAGGGGGCCGGAGTTAAGCTCAGGGCAGACACACAGGTTATGCAAATGGGTGACAGGGCAGAGCTCAGCACATTCATGCAATAGAAGTAACTCAGCTAACAAATGTGTAGCTCAGATGCAAATTGATACCAGATGTTGCAAGGGTTTCGCAATGGTTAAGGAGCACTAGCTCAGGGGAGCATACAAGGGCAACACAGACTTAGAATCATAAAGAAACAACTATTATCAGTTTATGTCAAGTACCCAGTGCTTTTAACAACACAGGGAGCTGAGCTCAAAGGGATGAAAGTCAAGTCAGAGCTATCAAGTGCACAGCACAGCTTATGATGGCTTATGTGCAAAGAACAACACAGAGCAAAACAGAAACACACAATTTCACCCAAAGTAAAACAGCTCAGTGCATGTTGGCTTATATGGCAGAGCTTTAAGTGCATCTCAGTTTATCATGCAAAACATGATTCACAGGTCATGCTCATACAACTTGGGAATTGCAGCAACTTGGTTACCCAGTTGTAGCTCAGTCTCTACAGCTGCAGGGGCTGGAGCTGAGCACGAGGCAAATACAAACTAAGATGTTACAGCACAGCTCACACAAGAACAAAGGTTTCAGGGCATGAGCACTACCTAGCACAGGTGAAGACACACTCAGGTTACACACAAGCACACAGGTGCATAAACAAAGATGCTCAGCTTACTTTCAGTCATGCACAGGTTAGCATAATAGCAGTGAGGTGAAACTCAAAGAACAAGTGACAACTTCATACAAGGAAAGTTTACAGAGCATACATGGCACATGGCATAGGGCATACATGGGAAGTTTAGTAATGCACTTGGTAGGCTTACCTCATTCACAGGGCAATACAATGTTCAAATACTAACCTCAAATCCTGCACTTTTTTTTTCTTTTCCTCCTTGGCTTATGCTCCAGTGTTTGCAGGTACCTCAAGTTCTGGGCTTTTCCTTGGTTTCCTTGGGCTGAGCACAGCAGCACATCTGGTACCTGTTACTCAGAGGGAAAGTTCAGTTCTCATAAAAGTTACACAGCTGAAGCAAGAATATCAAAACATTAATGCTGAAATTTCAGATACAATGATTCTGCAAGCAGCAGTATGTAACAAGGAAGGCACTGCTGATGAGGATAGTGACTTATGCTCACAGAAACTATGATTCTCAGTGACTGAGAAATTTGCAGTTTATTGCAAAGACAGAGAGTACCAACTGAGAGGAGTCTACATCATGAAAGGGTGATATGAATGTGGTGTTTTGGACTGACTAGGATCAAGAGTTACAAGTAACTCTAAGATTCAGGGCAATGTTGCTTAAGTTCCTTGTAAACTAGTGACAAAGCTCAGCTGAGCTAATAGCAAGAAGCACTACAGATATGCACAGATGAGATGCAAGCTGCAGATGCGTCACAGGGATACAAATGTTACAAGGAAGAAAATCTAAGATTAGACAGAGATGCAAGAATGTAACAGATGCAGATGTGAAGAAATTTCAGCTAGAATGCAATGATAGAGTAACAATATACTAAGTTATACTAAAACAGGGTTACAAGCAATAATAAAAAGTAATTATGTACAGGGTGAAATGAACTCAGTAAAGGCAGGCCAATAATCAACAGGGCACACGCCAAGTCCCCGGCAACGGCGCCAAAAAACTTGGTAGGCCTGGAAAGATGTTTATATTAATGCCTACGAGTGATAACCGCAAGTGCACGGCGTCTACAATGTAGAACACAAAGAAATACGGGTCGATCCACAGAGACTTGTGGTCTTTGGATTGATCTAAGGTTTGCTCTACTGATTTCTAGAAGGTAAGTAGCACAAATGTTAGGTTGTCGAAGCGGCGAGGTTGAGTGACAAATGAACTAAGGTAAAAAGAAGGTTGTAACAAGATAGAAGAAGACACTAGAGTGGTGAATCCACCTCTAATTCTCATACTCAGGCAATGTAAGTCAAGTTATGATTTTGTGCCTTCATTTGAAGGTCTTGGCTAGAAGTTCATTAACTAGTTTTGCTACTCACCCCTAGTATGAGTGGTCTTATTACAATACCACTCATCACAGGCTTTGGTTCAATGGCTAACTACTAATCTTAATCATGTTATAACACAACAAAATCATACCAACACATACATGCTTCACATGAAAATCATGGGTTTCCTCAAACATCCTGGAAAAGTAAATTAGAACATAACAAGACAATTAAAACACAAATAAATCTAAAGTGGTGCTCTGGCTAGCCCAGGCATGCTTTCTAACACCCACAGTTCTTCTATTTATACATGCCCAGAGAAAACCCAAATATCAAACCCTAATTCTCTTTAAAATAGAAATTAAATGCAATAACCTCTCACCCACGTCGCTCAATCCTCTGAATCAGTGCTCTCCTCTGTCAATCGCCTCAGAGCTCCATGTATGGGTTGATTTGGTGTGACCTAACCCTAGTTCTTTCTATCTCTCACTTAGCTTCTAGGTAAGAGGCTATGGGAGAGATAGAGAGCAGGTAGGGGTGGTGCGGCTGCTCTGATGGAGTTGTTGGTGATGGAGGAAGGTGATGAAGGTGGCGTTGCAGAGCTTGGTCGGGATGGTGAAGCTCTGCAACTGTCGGGGTGAGGGAGAGCAGAGAAGAAAGAGAAGAAGAAGAGAGGAATGAGTGTGGTCGACTAGGGTATAGGGTTAGGGAACTTCGTTGTGAAGCGGGTGTATCGATATTTGATGAGGAAGTCGGAGCGAGCGTAGGATGTGGCGAGTGAAGATCTTAACGGCTCAGGACGATGTGCGGTTTTTGGTGTGGAGCGGGAGTATCAAGAAATGATGTGAGCGAAGGAGCGACCGTAGGATGCAGCTGGGAGAGATCTCAACGGCTCAGGATGAGCGGGTTCGGATCCGGGTCATGGGTAGCTCTAGCCCATGTCTTCCTTGTTGGGTTGCAACTAATTCGCGCGCGGGCTTTGGCTATCTGCTCCATAGATGCTCGTCTCCAATTCTTTGCTCTTTTGGCTCCTCAATTTCTCCGAGCTTTATTTATTACCTAAAAACACAAAATTAATTAGTACAAATATTTATTCTTGAAAACAAAGAAAACACAGAATCTGGGATAATATCTGATTTCTGAGTACAAAAGATGAGTTAAATGCCAATAAATAGATGTAGAAATATGCAATTGTTGATGGGTGAAAATTACTCCTGCCGAATTTGGTAATTTGGGGTGTGATGAGGAATGAATTTAAACCTACAACAAATGCACTGCGCGGTGAGTGCTTGTAGATTCGAGAGATCAATGCATGCAAGTCGGCCTAAACCAAGAAATGGCCGTTCCGGACTTGTTTTCGGTCACAAAGTGAAGGAGATGGGGTTGATCTTAGGGAGGAAGCGAAGAAGGTGTTGAGATTGTGAAGGTGTTGGCTTGCTTATGACTTGTGAGAAAAGTGAGCGGGCTTACGGTTAATGTAAGGAGGCTCTGGATGTCGATTTTACGTCTTGTTTTCCTTTCTTCTGTTGTTGTTTGAAAATAGGGCGGAGAACCTATTTATACAAGTCATTGAGCCTCATTCACGTTTCTCGTGGGGAAGTGGAGGTAGTGGAATGATGGAGTAGTGGAGTTGTGTGTCGAATTTATCACCAGGTCTTGCCCACTTTCTGTTCATCTCTAACCGTCCATGACTCCCTAACACGTTCTTGTGATGGCGCGTTGCACGCTACGCTGTAAACCCATGAGACCAATACCCGATAAGTATCCCCAGATTTGTGACATGATTGATATGCGGAATGTGGATCGTGGGTCCACGAAAGATAGCATGTAATCTTTGAATTGAATAAGCTGCGTTATTGAGAAAGTCGACGCTCTTGTGCGATATCGTGTGTATTTTATGCGAGTCTTTGCATTACGGTGTGGTAAAGTGACGTGTAATGACTGCTCACTAACCAAATAACTCTGACCAGGGTTGTATAACCAAGTCGTGGTGAGGTCGGGACGGATGAGATGATGTTTGAGACACTCATCTGTGACCAGATGATGAAATTAGGGTTTTAAAGAGTGCGCGAGCATCACTCTTCGACTTTGTCGAAACCAAGCATGGGAAGGATTTTGGAGAAGGCCGACCATACATGCGTGTTGACGGCATGATGGCGTAGGCGTCTTTGTATTCCGTTCCCTCATGAGCGCTGATCTGGGCCACTCAATTTGGCCGTAAGAGGAGTGGAGTCGAGATCGGTTTGCGAAATCCCTTGCGCAAGGAGTTGAACTGCGTGATTTCCCTGGTTTGGGCACGCGTTTGAAGCGACCAACATTGGTTGGTTTTGGTCGATCATGATCAAGTGTAGGTGGTAGGTTGGTGTTCACACCTATACGATTATCCCATGGCGTGATCTAAGCCATTCAAATCATCCGGTGAAGTTGAGCGGTCGAGATCGGTTAGGATTTGGGAGGTGTAACCGCACGAGTTTGGCGTGCGTTTTGGGTTGGCCAGGAATGATGAGCCTTGGCCGACCGCGCGAGGAGGTAGATGGGCCCACGGTGGTCATGCTGGTGTGACCGACCCTTGCTCAATCTAATCGTGACCCTCCATTCGTGCTTGGGAGAAGATGGGCGCGTGATGGCTTGAACCCTAATTTTGGCTTTCAAAGCGCTGAGCGACCATGCTCTTTTGGGCGGATGGTTTTGTTGTAACCAACGCTGATTTGGCTTTTGACCGATTGGTCAAGCGTGTAGGCGGTCACATGGTGATTGTGTCGACATGCTCAGGGCCTTTTGAGTCTACATCTACACCCTCCATCTATGCCTGCGAAGACGGACCCGGTTGAGACCGTTTTTGCGACATATGTAATATGCCGCAAACCTAATTTAGGGTTTTCCGCCCATAATGCTTGGTATGGACGGTTTCTTGGCAAGCAAAGGCCAATGGTCGACCATGCGGAGTGGTAGTGTGTATTCCATGTTTGGGGTGATGGAATTGATGATCGTGGCCATCCAATCATGCTTGTGGAGTTGGATGACTGCACGATCGAATCATATTTGGCGGCTAAGGCCGTGTGTATTCCATACTGCTTGGGGGTGATGGAATTGATCTGTGGCCATCCAATCATGCTTGTGGAGTTGGATGACTGCGATCGGATTATATTTGGCAGGCTAAGGCCGTGTGTGTATTCCATACCTCTTGGGGTGATGGAATTGATGCAGTGGCCATCCAATCATGCTTGTGGAGTTGGATGGCTGCGATCGAGATCATATCCGGAG
>JAJJWW010018509.1:0-87033 GCA_023531295.1 Papaver armeniacum | reverse complement strand
GATAATCAAAATTTAATATGACATGGAAGTTTGAGTTTGAGGAGAGTATGGGTTTTTTGAGATTCAATCCCTTTATATCATCAACTTTTATTATTTTTAATTAATTTTTTAGATTTTGTTTTTCTATAATTAAGCACAAGTATATAAAAATAGATATGGATACAACTTCTGCCCAGATGCTTATCAAAACAAGATTTGTATATGGATTTTATGTTGTTAAATACCTTTTTCTTTGGGTCTCCACATATGATAAATACTCATACTCCATTGGAGATGCTCTAAGTTTTTCTAAACAACTCCGGTATATTCGTCTTCTTGCTTTGTATGATGCAGCGTCAAACTAAAATTAGCTTTCGTGCATTTTTTTTTGGGTAAATTTATTAAATACCCTTAGTTTTGACACCCAATAAATATACCCTTATACAACAATATAAATACCCCTATCATTTAAATAATTTTATCCCTTAAAAAACAACATTACCTTAATACCTCACTTCCCATATTATTTTCCATTTAAAAATCTTATCATTAAAAAAATAAATTTTCTATTATTTCACATCCACAGTGACACCATTTTACCACCACCACCACAACAACTGCTAGCGCACCACTCCACCACCACCACCACTCCACCACCACCACCACTCACTCACACCACCACTCGCCACCACCACCACTTACCAAATACAACCACCAATAATATTCCCACCACCGTCACACACCACCACCATTTATTCCGCTTATATGCCATGCGCCATTAATATTAGGTGTCAACAATCGAAGTTGATCCAAAATCAAAAGTTCAAAAATATTTGTCAAATTTGGTTGTTGATTCCATTTTTCCATTGTTGATCTACTTGAAACATTGGTTGTTGACTCCACAAAACTAAGGTCAATTTCTATTGTTGATACACAAATATTTGTTGTTGATTCCATTTTTCCATTGTTGATACACAAACATTGGTTGTTGACTCCCTAAACTAAGGTCAATTTCTATTGTTGATACACAAATATTTGTTGATTCCTTACACTAAGATCTATTTCTATTGTTGATACACAAATATTGGTTGTTGATTCCATTTTCTATTGTTGATACACAAACATTGTTGTTGACTCTCCCTAAACTAAGGTCAATTTTATTGTTGATACACAAATATTTGTTGTTGACTTCCTTACATAAGATCTATTTCTATTGTTGATACACAAAATCGGGTTGTTGACTACCATTTCTATTGTTGATACAAAAACATTGGTTGTTGACTCCCTAAACTAAGGTCAATTTCTATTGTTGATACACAAATATTTATTGTTGACTCCCTAAACTAAGATCAATTTCTATTGTTGACACACAAATATTGGTTGTTGATTCCATTTTTCCATTGTTGATACACAAACATTCGTTGTTGACTCCTAAATAGTTGATGGAGTAGTATTCAACAACTTGTCGTCAACCTCACCACCACCACCGCCACAGCGTACAACATTTCCGACACCAAACAACCCGGAATCACCATTATCTTCATGACCAACTTTAATTAATCATTCCAACCACAACCAACACAATCTCCATCATCAAAATTCATCGCTCTAACCTGCCAAGATCACCAACACCACCAAAGACACTGAATATCCACCAACACCACAACAACCATAACCACCACTATCTTGAAGATTTAACGAACCTAAATCTCAATTGGAATCACTATAAATAAAAAAGTTTGATGTAACCCCAAATTTCAAAACAACAAAAAACATTCCAACACATACCTCTTCCACCACCGCCACTAGAACCATCACCACCACCACCACCATCATCATTGCTTTTTGAGCTTGATAATTGAAGAACTTCAACTCTAAAATCATACGACCGCATCAAGATGTCCGCTTTAATGAATCTAACATGCAAAGATCTTGTTCCATTTTCAACTCGAAAACCAAAAATCAATCTACGATCCTAACTGGAAAATCATACACACCCAATCTCCACCACTACAACCACCACTACAACAAGAATAACCACCACTATCTTTATCACCAATTTTATCATTAGACCCAACCACCACCAAAAACAACAAAAACTAGTTATACCACCATCGCTGTATCACTCGTGCACCAAGAAACTTAACTAAACAAGAGAAAGAAGATAATCGATGCGATCTCATTTTATCTCCATCACCAATTTAGAAAACGAAGGAATTTGAATTGAATCAGAATCCAAAAATAATAATAATAATAATCAATCACACTTCTCAACTGCTTGTTCATAATCCGACAAACTGACGATGATGGTGAAATTTTGGAAACGATGATGCTATTGTTGATGGTGGCGATGAAGATGGTGGTGGTGGGTTTAGTTTGGTTTAATTTTCGATCGAAGATCTCTCTCCCAATCTGGATCTAAATCTCTTCTTTCTCACTCAGAAATGGTAGTGGTGCTGGTTATGGTGGCGGAGGACGACGTGGTGGTGGCAGCGTGAGGCAGGTGGTGGTAGTTGCGAGGAGGTGTGACGATGAAGACGATGATGGTGCTGATAAAAACGGAAAGAGAGAGAGAATTGAAATAAAAGAGGAAATGATATCGATGGATATAAGGGTATATTTGTAATGTTGTCTAATCCTTAATGGATCCCTGATGGGCTTTGGATGGAGAGGGGTATTTTTATTGTAGGATAAGGGTAGTTGTGTAGCCCGTCAGAATTGAGGGCAATTATATAATTCCCACTTTTTTTTGTTGATAGATTAGCTTTTATATATAGATTTTTTCTCATGATCCAGAAAACTTGGATAGTATAATAGTTTCTCTTTTTTCTTTGAAGAATCTTAGTAACAGATCTTTCATGAAAGAAGACATCATGTAATGAGATGATGATGATCATGGAAAAATTCAAAGAACAATTGATCTAAGAGGCTATTTTTTTTGGTGACGCTACTAGTATTTTTATGGGTTATTTTGTTTTTGGTACTCAGGTTTAGTCCAACTTTTGAGTTTGGCCTAACATTTGTCCAGCTTTGTGTTTGGTACTTGAAAATAACGTTACCTACGTTGGTTGCATGACCAAATTTTGATTAATTTGGTTAAATAAAAATATGAGTTTACCTATTGTACCCATGAAGTAGTCTTTGAATCCAACGGCTTTACTAACACTATTAATCCTACGTCCATATAAAACATCCATTAGTTCCTCTCCTCCGTCTCCGATTAAAGAAGAACACGCCGGAGTGCACTCATGCGTGAAGAACAAAATCATATTTATTGTAGGGTTCTAAAAAATGATTTAATGATTTCTGAGAAGCTTGAGAATACCGGAGGGTGTTTAATGATGTTCCATCTTTGCCCTTACCAATTGATATCACTATATAATCAAATAATATTGTAGTTCCATCTTGCCACTTCTCTCAATAAGATGATATTAGCTTTTTGTCTCTCAAGCAACAATTGGATCATCAAATAAACCCGGAAAAAACTCGGAAGAACAAAGTCAATTTTGCCGATCAACATCACAATTAAGGCTTTAATAAAATTCCCAAAATTTTCATCTGATTGTAGGGTTTCCGATTGGGTTAATTATTCTACCAATTTCTAAGAAATCGAAATTAGGGGTGTTACAAATTATAGCTTCATTTCATCTCTATCAAAGATTAAAAGAAAGGGAGATAGAAAAAACATTAAATTTACCTTCAAATGATATCATAGAATCATAATTAATCATTTAAAATCGAAGAGAAGAAGGTAATGGAAATAATGGACATGGAATGAATCGAAGTTCTTCATCGATTTCCTATAATCGAACATTGAAGAGCAAGTAGTAGAAGAATGACAGAGAACCATCAATATGTAAGAGAAACAACATCTAATACTTAGCAAAAAAGCTAATGCATCCAACACCTTTGGTTGTTAATAGTCACCATAGAAGAAGTTCTTGGAGGAAAGAAATGATTTACAACAACGGTGTTGGATGGATTGGATCGAGTTAGAATGCGAGAAATTGGTGGGGGTAGGGATGGGTTTGAAGAAGAAGATGGTTTGGGTAAATGTAAGGAAAGTGAAGGTTGTTCTAGTAATTAGGTATAATAGTTTCATTTTTATGGTTTACTTTAATTTTTTAATTTTAATTATAATAATTAATAAACTAAAGTCAATATTTAACCGAGTCAACACGGTCAACGCGTCTTTTCCAAGTACCAAATGCAAAAGTCAGACAAATGTTAGACCAAACTCAAAGTTGGACAAAACTTGGAGTACCAAAACAAAAATAACCCTATTTTTATTCATCCCATATCAATGAGTTCAAGCAAAGAGGATATCAATAGGTTCAAGCAAAGAGGGTCATTGTATAATCGGAAGTCGATAACTTCATTTACTAAGATTATGGTAGGATATTTCCAAAGAGGTCATTGTATAATCGGAAGTCGGGATAACTTCATTTACTAGTTATAGGTCAACCCAAAATTCAAAATTGAGGATTTTTGCAAAATCACATTTTGGGGCAACTCTATATTCGGTAGTCATATGAACTACCTTATTTAGATTATGGTAGGATATTTTCAAAGAGAGTCACTTTATAATCGGAAGTCGGATAACTTCATTTACTACCGATTATAGGCTCAACCAAAATTCAAAAAACTTGAGGATGTTCATAAAATCACATTTTGGGGAACTCTATATTCGATAGTTATATAAACTACCTTGATGCCGATTATAGTAGGATATTTACAAAGAGAGCCACCGTATAATTGATGTGCTATAAGCGACACAAAAATAATTACACTTTCTTACTACTCAAAATATAAAAATATAGCAAGGGCAAGAAAGGATGATCCTCACGAGAGGTCTAGGTTGTCAAATTGTTTAGGTTCCCTATAAATAACACCGGTAGTTTTGTGATTTTATGAAAATAATAAACTAAATAAAAGCAAATAAAGAAATAAGTAAACAAATCAAATCAAGGATAAGAAATATTGGTTAAGGATTTACGTTTCATTCATAACATGCTTTTCACAATAATTAGAATTGATATTTAATCTCAACTTTTATCAAAGACCTAGAATACCTTGATCGCAGAATATCCCTTGAAACCTCCTCATGTCATCAACAAACACATTAAAAAGATGCGAATATGAATTCTACCTAAAGGAACAACCTAACGTAAAAGCACTAATCAAGTTTAATTCCCTAGATGCATTAAGTTCTATGAAATCAGGCCAATCAAAGCAATTGAACGTGAAAGCGCACCTAATTCAATTTAACAAAGGATTCCCGATTCACATATGATCATAAGAATATATCACTACAAACTATAATCATATTATACTACTTATATTCAAGGAATATCACTTTTGCGTATAATAAACCCTAAACTAGCAATAGATGTGATTAGAAGTTCTACCAATTTGCAACTTGACAAAACAATCAATCAATCATAAAACAATATTTCGAGAATTGCAAATCGATAATATGAGACAAAACTAATATTGAATCAAAGAATCATGCTTTGTGAAATCCAACTATTCCATAACCAATAATAAACTTAGGTACTCATATTCAAGGAGTTCATCACAAGAAGAAAGAGAAGAAACTTCATGGTTCTAAACCTAGAATAAAGTAGATAATAATAAAAAACGTGGTCGATAAAGGTGTAGAAGTCTTCCCTTTATACTCTTTTCTCCTTCCCAAAACTAGGTTTTGTCTTCAAAGTCCATTAGTTGGAAATTCACCCAGGCCCACCATGGAGAGAAACCCGCGTGCGAATATGTCCCAAAACGCTCGCCGGAATCGGGATTATGGCGGAATCCCACCGAATAGCTGGGAAAGTGTCTCGGTGGCCAAGCAAAGTCTCAAGCCGGTCACCGGTCAACGGGTCAGAACGGCTGAAATCAACTCGGTCGGCTCTACATCAATCGGATGGGTCGTCGGGTGAGTCGGACGGTCGTGGTCTTTGCCATCTTGCCATGCCATTGACAAAGCTTGTCTTTGTGTTGCCACAATCCTTGTGCAATCAGTCACCTTAGCCAACTATCATGGCCACCCAGCAATTCCATCATTCTCGGGCCAATGCCACTTTCGTTCTTGCCCAAGCCCTTGGTATCACACTAGTCTTGCTTCATGAAAGCTAGCTCCACGAACTAGCTAATGGACCCATAGCAGACAATGTCACAACCCTCTCTTTAGCAGCTTATACCTCCTGCGCAACTCCACGAGCCGGTAGGCCACCAAACCACCTGCCAAATACCCTGTAAGCACCATCTCAGAAGCTCTCTTCCCCGGGTTCAATGTCTCATACCCAAACTTGCCATCGAGCATAACCAACACAACTAACTTGCTCGAAGCTCGAACCCATTCTTGTTTCTTGCCCTTGCTAAACAACAATCACCCAGTAGGAGACATTGCACACTGCCCAATATTGCACAAAGCCATAGCACTGCTTCAAAATGCCATCGAACTTATCAAACTCAACTCTATATGCAGGCTCACAGGGCATCATCATCAAAGCCTCGAGTTCACATGCTTCATCCAATTGCTCAGTAATTCAACCCTCAGAACAACACATTCAACCTTGCCATTTTCCATTCATCCAAAGCAGTTATCAAGACATGACCACATATTTCAGCTCCTTGTAATACCACTGTTCTTTCGGCTCTCATAACCTCACTACAATCCACCAACCTCGGTCCAACAACTTAGGCCTTTCCATCACCTGCCATTACACCCCTGTAACCTACATTTGCTCCATCCACTTCTTGTGCACCACCCTGGCCATTCAACACAGCTGCAAGACAAACCATGTCTCAACCCCATTCTGGCAAAACTCTTCTTTCACGGCACTGCAATGTACTTCACCTACATCTCACATCCACAACCCAAGAGTGCACCTGCGGACATCAATCCACTCATGACTGGCGGCATATCCGAGCTCCGGCCTTCTTGCTACAGGCCACGCACAAAATTCCACCAACACCAATTACCAAGATCACCCAGGACTCACTGCAAGCTCCACCGTACTCCATCTCAGTCACGTTCGAGCGGACCACTTCCTTCAATCTCTGCCATCACCATGACTCCGACCCGTCGCCCATTCCACTAGTTTCTGCATCTGCCCGAAGTAAGTCGCTTGAACAAAGAACACCACCATTTGTGTCTCAAATCACTATAACTTCGCTCAAGACCACACGAGCCACCATAAATCTGCCCATTCATTCCAACACCATCGATTACCACCAACTTCTATCTCGCCGCAATCTTTCACTTCACTTTCAATTTCCCTTCGGTTCATCCTTACACCAATTCCAAGCATACATCTAATCGGCTTCGTTCGTCCATCTCTTCTAGCTAACAACAGAATAACATTTGCATCATCACTACAACACATACTCTCCCGTAGCTTCTTCAACACCCACAACTTCATACAAATCAACATCTCAAGCTCATTCCTCGTAACTTCACTATACCATTAGTGCTAAATAACATCTACCATTCCAGCACTAGGTTCTTGGTTGCTTCAAAATCATCCTTGGCTTCAATCAATTTTTACCCAGAACCCATTGACTCAAGGCAAATGATGTGTTGTTCTTCTACACATCAAAGACAATCTTGCAACTTCCATGGCAGCAAAACCCCTTTATCAAATTCATCTCTTAACCCTCAAATCCCTAATTCATCATACGCAGCCTAAAATCCCGTCGAACCCTTGAATCATCAACCAATTCATCTCTTTTCTGATTTCCTCCACCACATCCGCCATCATCATTTACTGAACAGCCGCCGCCATGTCTCACTCAGCCCAAATATAAGAAGTAATAACCGAGAACGGTCAGTTCCGATTCGGTACTCTCACAATTGCTCTTAATCACAATGAAGCAACATCTAATTTTCTCTGCCTTGATTTTGATAAGATATTGATAGAGAGAATACTTATAACCCCGTAATCTGGGCTAGGGTAAGAACCAAAGTTGATATAGGCACCCCACTTATGGATATGGGCTACCATGAAGTTGTTTGCTTTGTCGGTTCAGAGTACCGACACCCTGGTTCTCTGTTCACACTTGTTCCTCATGGGCTAATAGTTTAATTCTCGCATAACCTTCGACAACGTGGCTCGGCTCCAAATATCGCATGTGAATTGACCTTTTTGCGCTTTACGCTTTAAATGAGTGATTTCTTCTCCTTTTTTCTCGTGATTCCATGCACCTATAAAACTCAAACTCAAACATAAGATACATAATTTACAAGAAAAAATAGCAAAGAAAGCATAAATACTAGATATTAAATACGGTGTATTCTACACCTATCAGATTCCCCACACTTAGACTTTGCTAGTCCTCGAGCAAATCAAACAAAAAATAAAATACATACAACTCCGTGTCGTCGAGGCTACTACTCACTTTTAGCATAAATAATAAGCCTTTAAACCCTAGGTGTCCCTAGTGGACGAGTTATAGTCTCGTGAAGGTTTACTAGAGATATACCTACAAAACCTATATTTCAAACTCCAAATCTATTTGTGACAAATCAATGAACGAATCCAAATGACTACGAGGAGGAGGTACCTTGCAAATTCAATTGATATATTAGTAAATAAACTCTAATTAGATAGTCGAACAAGCCACAATACTCTAAAACTAACAAACCACAATCACAATGAAAGATTAAGAAGATGGATATAGATGTAGATGTTGGCGAATATTCACAAGTGTTCGATGTTTCCCATATCCTGTCTTGAAGGTCACTGCTAAGATGAACCTAATCCTATTGATTTGGAGCTACTTAGTGGCTGAATGCTACATCAAATCAATTGGCATATACAAGGGAAACCAAAAGTGACTTTATTCAACACAATAATAATTTTTTCTTTTTTTTTTTTTTTTTTTTTTTTTATGATTGGTTCAAACTGGTCCAATTTTTCTTTTTTTTTTTTTTTTTTTTTTTTTAGACGGCATGATTAGATCTTTTGGATCCAAGCGCATGCTTCTTGTCGTAAGTACATGATAGTTGCCTTGGATCCCCGCCGTATTCCACGCTTGTTTAGGCGACCCGGAGACAGGACTACGTTTCCACATAATTTGCTATTCCCAAGTGTCTTTATTTCGCTTGGTCTAATTGATCGGTCCTTTTTTTTTTTTTTTTTTTTTTTTTTTTTTTTCTAGTAACTCAATCACTCTATTTCATCCTAGCAAGTAATAACACGCCAATGTTTAGTGACCCACCAAAGCACTTAGAGAACAATAGATAAATATGGAAAAATAAAAATAGAATGTGATATGGTGATATTCCGAGATATGGTAACAACTATCATGTTAATTTGTGATTTCGAGCTATCTTCTTCCCTTTTAGTTAATTGGTTCCTCAACTCCTGCATTCAAATGGTTCCATCCACTAATGGTGTCAAAAACAAACTATACAAACATATAAATGCTCCCCCACACTTAAACTGCACATTGTCCTCAATGTAAACCGAAAGTTCTGAATTCACACGTAACAGCAGATAAAACGCAAAAAAACTGTGCAAATTGGTAAGAATTTGGAAAAACTCCATTTCACAAAAGTTGTTCATCTACGTGTTTTCTACAGTGTCAAATTTCACAGAGTTTTGATAAACGGTCTGACAGTTATGGTCTCTGGACTGAACTATTAGTCCCTGAAATTTTCTGTTAAAAAGGTATTCGTCATAATTCTCTTCTAAGATAGATTACGGACTCAATGAAATTAAACATAGGGATGCAAATATGATATAAAAACAGTAAAAATAAATAAACTAAACAAAAATAAAAAGCAAAAAGATAAAAGATACAAAACCGATGGGTTGCCTCCCACTTAGCGCTTGTTTTAAAGTCGGATGTCGACCCAGCTTCTTGTAAGATTCATTCCCATACACCAATAATCTGAAAAGTTGGGGATCCGTCCATAGAACCTGTTTTGGAAAACACTAGCTTCACACAAATATTAGTACAATAAAGCAAAGTGAAGCTATGAACCGATAAAGCTTCCCCACACTTATTCTTGTCCACACTTGGAAGTGTATAAAGAATATAGAAGTTCCGTACTTCCACGGTTTTGTTCCATAACCTGCATAGTATGAGAATCAAGTTTCTCTAATGGCGGAAAACGGAAACAAAATCATTCAATAATATTCTCAAGCACATACATTCAAACCAATAAGAGGTAAAGGAGAAGAAATAATAGGCAAAGGGTTAGATAAACCTTTTTACAATCTCTTGTATCACTAATCCTCTTCATCCTTGAAAAACTCAAGTGAATTATTCACCTCTTGTATATCATGGTCCTCTATCAAACCTTGCAACCATTCTTCATCAGTTCGCCGTAACCAAAGTATCGACATAAACATCATCATTACAATTATTTGCAAGCTCAATTGGGTCTTCCACAATATTGGTAAACCGTATCATTTTCAACATACTCCTCCTTTTTTTTGCTAAGGCACATACTCTTTTGCGGATCCAAATTTTATTATAAGAAACTTTTAGAACACTCAAAATGCATCATCCTCAAGCTCCACCCTTTGAATAGGCTCTTGATCATTATTAAGATCAATGCTTATAATCTACACAAGTGTCGACATATTCCTCTTCATCTTCATCTTGATCCCAAAAAGACTCCCTGAGATGTCACCATGAGTTGTTTCAAGCAATGTATCATAATCACCGTCATATCATAGTCAACATAAAGTTGTTCTCGCTGAATTTAGTGTCGCTTATCTCTAACTCATCCTTTTAATGAGTGAACGATCATTATTACGATCAAGAGTTGAGTTAACTACACAATTATCAACGAAAGTGCCCAAGGATTGGCCTTTTTCAACATTAGCATCAATCAAATATTCATCACTAACCATATGCACATAAGAATTATCCATATCTTCCTTGTATTGATCAATGCCTCTTTGCAAGATAGTCATACCTTCAATGAAGTTCTTGAGTTGCTCGTTGTAGTCTCTTTTGCTTTTTGAAATTCCTCTTTTAAAAAGGTGGAAACTTTATCTATAAAGTTAGAGACTTTTTGTTCACAAACATAAGAATCCTCCCATCCTTGTTGTTGTTCACACACATACCCGCCATAAGGTTGTTGAGGAAAACCACAAGGTTCCATGGAATATTGGTCATAACCAATGAATCAAGTTGTGATTATACCCATGGAATTGGTAATTTGTCGATTGTTGGGTTGAAAACCGTATCTATCCATGTTGTATGCTCCTTCCATAGAAATAGCACCAAATAAGATTCTCAAACCAAGGTTAAAACCCAGAAAATAAAAAAAATAAAACAAAAAACTAAATACAAAAATAAGAAACCAAAAACAATTAACAACCACTGCCACTCATTCAGCGGTATCATTTGATCATGTCATTAAGTGACACAAAAATAATTACACTTTCTTACTACTCAAAATATAAATGTAGCAAGGGTGGAAAGGATCGATCCTACGTGCAGAGGTCTAGGTTGTCAAATTGTTTCGGTTCTATAAATAACACCGGTAGTTTTGTGATTTTATGAAATAATAAACTAAATAAAAGCAAATAAAGAAATAAGCAAACAAATCAAATCAAGGATAAAAAATATTGGTTAAAGTTTCGTTTTAATTACTAACATGCTTTTCACAATAATTAGAATTGATATTTAATCTCAACTTTTATCAAAGACCCTAGAATACCTTGACGCAAGAATATCCCGCAAACCTCCTCATGTCATCAACAAACACATTAAAAGATGCGAATATGAATTCTACCTAAAGGAACAACCTAACGTGTAAAAGCACTAATCAAGTTTAATTCCTAGATGCATTAAGTTCTATGAAATCCAAAAGGCCAATCAAAGCAATTGAACGAAAGCGCACTAATTCAATTTAACAAAATTCGATTCACATATGATCATAAGAATATATCACTACAAACTATAATCATATTATGCTACTTATATTCAAGGAATATCACTTTTAAGTATAATAAACCCTAAACTAGCAATAGATGTGTGATTAGAAGTTCTACCAATTTGCAACTTGACAAAACAATCAATCAATCATAAAACAATATTTCCAGAATTTACAAACGATAAATATGAGACAAAACTAATATATTGAATCAAAGAATCATGCCAGGAAATAAACTATTCCATAACCAATAATAAACTTAGGTACTCATATTCAAGGAGTTCATAACAAGAAGAAAGAGAAGAAACTTCATGGTTCTAAACCCTAGAATAAAGTAGATAATAAAAACGTGGTCGATAAAATTGTAGAAGTCTTCCCTTTATACTCTTTTTCTCCTTCCAAAACTAGGTTTTGTCTTCAAAGTCCATTAGTTGGAAATTCACCCGGCCCACCATGGAGAGAAAACCTGCGTAAAAATATGTCCCAAAAACGCTCGGGCCGAAATCGGGATTATGGGCGGAATCCCGCCGGAATAGTCGCAGGAAAGTGTCTCGGACCAGCAAGAATCAAACCTAGGCCACCGGTCAACGGGTCGCAACTACCGAGTCAACTCGCGGGTCAAATACCCTTATCCTGGACGGTCAATCGGGTGAGTCCGGACTTAGTCGAGTCTTCATCTTCACATGCCATTGCACAAAGCTAGGCCGTGTTGCACAATCCTTGTGAATCCAAAGGCCTTAGCCAACTATCATGGCCCCGGCAATTCCATCATTCTCAGGGCCAATGCCACCACTCATTCTTGCTTCAAGCCTCGTGGTATCACACTAGTCTTGCTTCACTTGAAAGCTAGCTCCTGAACTAGCTAATGTGACCCATAGCAAAGAATGTCACAACCTGGCATCTCTTTAGCAGCTACACTCCTGCAACCCACCTCGCGCAGCGCCCCAAATTAAACCACCGCCCAAATACCCTAAATGAAGCACCATCTGTGCAACTCTCTTCCCCGGGTTCAATGTCTCATACCCAAACTTGCCATCCGAGCATAACTAACACAAGAACACTATCGCTTCGAACCCATTGTCTCTTGCCCTTGCTAAACAACAGTCTTGTTAGAACGCAAAGGTACACCGCCATAGACACAAAGCCATAGCACCGTTTCAAATGCCATCGAACTTATCAAACTCCAACTCTATATGCAAACATGTGCACCATCATCAGTGCCTCGGTTCTGTGTATCCAATTGCTCATAATTCAACCCTAACAACACATTAACCCGCCATTTTCCATTCATCCAAATAACAAAGATGTACCCACATATTTCACCCTCCTTGTAATACCCTGCTTTGTTTCGGCTCTCATAACCTCACTACAATCCAGCTGAACCTCCAATGCAACTTAGGCCACTCCCATCACCTGCAATTACACCCTGTAACCTACATTTGCTCCATCCACTTCTTGTGCACCACCCTGGCCATTCAACACAGCTGCAAGACAAACCATGTCTCAACCCCATTACATGCAAAACTCTTCTTTCACAGACCTGCAACAGCTTCACCTACATCTCACATCCACAACCCAAAGAGGTGAACCCTCTCAGACATCAAACCACTCACAGACCTCGCAACACATCCGAGCTCCAAATTTTCTTGCCCCGAGCCACAGACAAAATTCCACCAACACCAATTACTTCAAGATCACCAGATTGATAACCGCAAGCTCCACCAGAAGCTCCATCTCAGTGTCATGTCCGAGCAAAGACCACTTCCTTCAATCTCTCCCATCACCATGATCGACTCCGGCTGCACTATCTCCACTAGTTTCACTCATCTATACCAAAGAAGTCCTTTGAACAAGAAACACCACCATTTGTGTCTCACTCTATAACTTCAACTCCAAGACCACCTCGAGCCACCATAAATCCCTGCCCATTCATTCCAACACCACTCAGAATACCACCAACTTCTATCTCCACTGCAATCTTCGCCAAATGCAATTTCCTTTTCGGTTCATCCCCACGTAATTCCAAGCATACATCTAATCGCCTTCATTCGTCCATCTCTTCTAGCTAACAAACTGCAAATAACATTTGCATCACCAAAGCAACACATACTTCCTCAGAATTTCTTCAACACCCACAACTTCATACAAATCAACATCTCAAGCTCATTCTCGTAACTTCACTATACCATTAGCGTAAATAACATCTACCATTGCACTTCCGGTTCTTGGTTGCTTCAAAATCATCCTTGGCTTCAATCAATTTTTACCAACCCATTGACTCAAGGCAACAGTGTGTTGTTCTTTACACATCAAGACAATCTTGTAACTTCCATATAAAAAACCCTTATCAAATTCATCTCTTCTTCCTCAAATCCCTAATTCATCATACGTCTTCAAATCCGTCAGAACCTTGAATCATCAACCAATTCATCTCTTTCTCGTGGATTTCCTCCACCAGGCAACATCCGCCATCATCATTTACTAGAACACGCGCCATGTCTCACTCAAATTTCTCTGAAATGAATAAGTAATAATCGAGAACGAGCGTTCCCATCTGGTCTCTCACAACGCTCTTAATCACAATGTGAGCAACATCTAATTTTCTCTCTGTCTTGATTTTGATAAGATATTGATAGAGAGAAATGAATGTTTTGTAATCTGGGGGCTAGGTAAGAACCAAAGTTGATATAGGCACCCCACTTATGGATATGGGCTACCATGAAGTTGTTTGGCTTGTCGGTTCCGCAGTACCGACAGCCTAGTTCTCTGTTCACTCGTTAGTTCTGCCGCGACTAATAGTTTAATTCTGCGAGATAACTCATCTCGCACAACGTGGTCTCATTCCAAATATCGCATGTGAATTGACTTTTTGCGCTTTTACGCTTTAAATGAGTGATTTCTTCTCCTTTTTGCTCTCGGTGATTCCATTTGCACCTAATAAACTCAAACTCACACATAAGATACATAATTTACAAGAAAACTCGCAAAGAAAGTATAAATACTAGATATTAAATACGGGCAGTATTCTACACTATCAATAATCGGAAGTCGATACCTTCATTTACTACCGATTATAGGCTCAACCAAAAATTCAAAAATTGAGAATCTTTGCAAAATCTTGTTTTGTGGCTACTCTATATTCGGGAGTTAAATAAACTAAATTCACTACCAATCATGGTAGCATTTTAGCCAAAGGTCTACTTTAATTTGGAGTCAAGATAAAAAAAAATTACTACCGATTATAGGATAATCAAAATTCAAAAGATAGAGGATTTTATTTTGGGGATACTTTATATTCGGAAGTTATATAAACTAAATTAACTCCCGATTGTGGATTAACTTCCCGATTGTGAAGTTATCTACCGATTATAAAGGGTAGTTTGGCTATTAAAAAAATGGGAGATAAGGGATGACTACATTTTACGTTTGGGTGACCTTTTTTGCCTTTTTGTGTCGCCCCTAATTCTTTCGGGGTCGCCCCTAAAAATGCCAGGATGTTATTTTGTCCCCAGAAGAAAGTTATGATTTCAATTGATTTTATAAAAATACAAGGTTTCATTTAGTGATTCACTCAGAATCTCAGATGAATCAAATCCGTCTTGCCAGAGAGTTCACGAACGAGACCTAACTTAGACATTTAACGGTGTTAACTATGATTAAATTTAATAACACGTGGTCGCTTAATACCGGCCGGCATAGGGGAACATGCAATTCTCATGCAGAGATCCGGAACCCATATATAACCAACTTATTAATATGTATTTATCTTGTTAATATTATTAATCGGTCGAGTATGAAATAAATAAAATAAAGAAATCAAACAAAGCTAGTGGTTGGCAACCTAGCAACAAGTCAAACCAACCCCTTTTGATAGCAATACCTAATCTATGGAAAATAAAACTATTAAAACCACTACTAGCATCATTATTGACAAGACAATTCTTAAGATGCTTAAATAAACATAAAGTATCTTCACCGAGTTCCCCCAAAGTAGAGAAAGCCAGGACTCCCAGACCATAACCAAGTGAAGTGCACTTGTCTAAATATTTAGCACGCTTTCTTGAAACCGCCTTAGAAATGGATTTCCCTGGAAAAAAAAGAACGTATACCATTACCAGTGAAGGGCGAGACACCAAGTGACATCCATACAAACGTCTTGACCGCTTTTCCCGCCTGAGAACAAGAATATCTCGCAGGTGCCTCAAGTCTTTATCCTCATCCGAAAGAAAACCAAGAGAAACTTCCTCATGAGCAGTACACTAGCTTTGTAACAAATATCATCAACAATATCACGGACAAGATCATGTCGAAACTTACTTCCAACATCTTTAGCACAACGAAGCGCATGGTCACCAAAGATATCCATATATTTGTTAAAACTAGTGCATAAGCCATTCTCAACAAACAAGGGGATACCGAGGCGATAACAAAGCACTACCCTAACCGGTCTAGGCCCGATACACCGATTAAGCCCCACCGATTGGTGCAGCTAATAAATAATCCCCGAGCGTGCTTGATACTACCACAATGCCATAAAAAGAATCTCTTGCGCATGTAGAGAATTGGTCCGAGATTTGCTTCTTAACTGCATCAAAATAAGTGACTGCCAGGGAGTTCATGGAAGGGGGCAAGGGTGATCATCTACACGGTAAGAAGGAGGTAATCCACATACCTGGATAAAGTTCTGAAGAGCCAACTGATAAGCAGAGCCTTTGTTTGTTGAGAATAAACTACCTGCACTGTCTTCTCCGACCGAAGCAACTTGATTCTGAGAGGCAAGGAAAAAGTATGTACGGGTGTCCTCCATGGTGTAGATGCCAAGGAAACCATCTTTGATAGGCAAAGTAACCAATCTCTGCTGCAAAGGACCAAACCCAGCACCGTCTCCAGTGATTAAGAGTCTCAAATACTTAAGTGGATGATCGTCAAAAGATCAGCAAGGCAGACAGGCTGCTGGATTGGTAGTACGCAATGCAAAATATAAACGAGACATACCAGTGCAATTGCGAAGTAATAACATCTCACTCTGAGGGTACCTGAGTTTTTTTGATTGCATCCATCAATTGAACAGTCTTATTCACCCTGGTCAACATCATATCACTAATGAAGTTCGAATCCAAACTCACAGGTCCGCCCAAGAGCTTAACGCCATTAGAAGGTCTACCAATGTCAGAGGGGAATACAACATCAATTGTACTTCTGGGATCAATAGATGGCCAAAAGACTTATGTTTTTCGAATGTTAAGGTGTAACCCCCTACTAGGTCCTTCAGCTTCTATTATACTCAAGGCCTTGGCTACCTCCATAGTATCCCCAATAATGGTATCGTCATCCAGGTACCAAGCGTGTAAATCAAGTGTGCAGCGAGAAGCAATAGTCTTCACAAGAGGATGAAGAGTCAATGCAAACAGCAAGGGACCAAGGGGGTCCCCCTGCTGAACCCCGAGTGCAGATGACAAAATATATTGGTCATAATAGAGTTTAGCCGGTCGCAAGTAACAAAATTCTACCCAACGAGAAATACCTGGACAGTGAAGACGAACCTCTTTGATGAGATGAGATCTCGCTACCATGTTGAAAGCGTTGGAAAAGTCAATAAGAAGCATTGACATTTTATCCGAGTGGCCTTTCAACTCCGAGAAGCAATTTACATCATGTAAAATACTCTCCCCATCGACCGCACACCAACTCCAAATTGATAGTCTCCTAAATAAGAAGTCATCTCCTTTTCCATTTGAAAAACATCAACCTTGAAACTCCGATGAGTGCCAAATATTGCATATTTATACACCTTTTTATTGACATTTTACTGCCTTTTTGTGCTCATAAATCGATATTATCCTGCATTCGTATTTTCTTTGTTTTCAAGAATAAATATTTGTACTAATTAATTTTGTGTTTTTAGGTAATAAATAAAGCTCGAAAATCTAAGGAGCCAAAGGAGCAGAGAATTGGAGACGAGCGTCTATGGAGCAAAAGCTGGGTCTGCCATACCGCTATGAGCTTGCAACCCAACAAGTAGCAACTCATCTACAAGACATGGGATTGAGCTAGACCCGACCCGCGACCCGGATCCGAACCCGCTCATCCCGAGCCGTTGAGATCTCGCCCAAATGCATCATACGGTCGCTCCTTCGCTCACATCTATTTCTCGATGCTCCGCCTCAACACCGATCACCCAAGTCCTCCTCATCCGTTCGCATCGTACTCAGCTTCATCCTACGCCTCGCCGCATCATTCCCATCATCCTTTGCTATGCCCGCCTCACACCAAAACCACCAACACCCTATACCCTAATCGAGCAAACCTATTCTCTTCTTCACTTTCTTTCTTCCTCTCCCACACTCCGCGAACCCATCTTCTTCTTCCCCAACCTTACCTCCACCTCAACACCACCATCTCCTTCCTCCGACAGAGCCATCAAGAACAACCACCCCTATTCCGCCACACACCTAAGTCGTGGTTATCTCTAAAATAGCTTCTCATGACCCTAGAAGCTGTTAGAGATAAACAAGACTAGGTTTTCTCATCAATCAATCAAGGGAGCTCGAGACGATCGAGTAGAGCCAACAACCGCTGCAGAGAGTATGGGTGAGAGTGTTTTTAATTTAATTTTTATTTTAAAGAGAATTAGGGTTTGATGTTTTGGGATTTTCTTTGCATGTATAAATTGAAGTGAACCGAGTTGAGAGAGGGTTCATGCCTCGGCTAGCTGCTTCAATTTAGGTTTAATTTGTAGTTTAATTTCATTTGATGTTTTAATTTAAGTTGTTGGGGTTTCAATGAAACCCTAATTCCAAATTGTGTTTAAACTGTGTTAAATTGTTCTTGAGTGCTTAATTGACAAGATAGTTTCAATTTTAACACCTCAATCCTTTCTCTCACAAAGGCATGCCAAGTATGCATTGTAGTTAGGTTAATACCGAGTCAAGAGTGTTTCGCCTCTTTCTATTTTTAATACTAATTCCCCGACTAGTTGTGCTTAATTAGACAACTAGTACTTAGGTTAGTACCTTAGCTGATATTTGAAGTATCATTAGGTGAAAACTCCGTAGACAAGCGGCGAATTGACACATTGCCCTTGTCTCCGCCATAGAACAAGACATTCAACTCGATTGAACTCACAATAGGAGTTAGAGGTGAATTTGAAAACCTAGCAATCCCTTACCCTCACCGTTTACCTTAGTTTAGAGTCACTACATTTCATCTTAGCCGTACGGCAACCAAAACCTCAATTTATGTTACATACTTCCTAGGAATTCAGGTTTTTAGCATAGCCTTAGATCAATCGAGCACCACAAGTCTCGTGGTTCGACCCGTACTCTGCCGCTGTCTGCCGATATAGACGTCGTGCACTTGAGGTTTATTACAAGTAGGCTTAAATTTATACATCCCAAGACCTACCAAGTTTTTGGCGCCGTTGCTTGTGGGACTTGGCGTGTGCCCTCAGATCAATTGCTGCCTTAATGAGTTCATTTCATCCTGTAAATACTCACACCGCATTGTTATTTTTAGTTCTTTGTTAGTGTAACTTAACTATGCTTCATTGTTTTGCATCCTCAATCATTAGTATAACTTTTGTCATCTCTTTATCTCGTAGTTGTAACTTAGTGAGCAAACTAGTTCTTTGAGTGTAACTTAGCTTCCATCATTCTTTGCTTTACTTAAGTTTTTGTAAATTAGCTTTGTGTTATAACTTTGTGTAGCTTGTATTGCATATTGTCACTACCCTGTTTTTTTATTTGCATCTTCATTGCATATTGTTAACTACATCAAAGTGCATCTTAGTTAGTTTACTTCAACTCCATTTACATTTTCTTTTATCTCATTTGCACATCTTCAATTATTTCAGCCAACCTTGTAAAGTAGCTTAGTTAACCAAATTCTTTGTAAAATTTTGCATCTTAGTGTTTCTTCCTTGTAAGCTCGATTTGTAGGATCAAGCTTATTGCATTTCAGTCTACCATCATCTCGTGCATATTTGTAAAGGTTTCTTGCTATTAGCTCACTGATCTTTGTCACTAGTTTACAAGGAAACTAAGCAACACGTAGTGTTGTAGCTTAGTGTACTTGTAAATCTTAGTCCCAATCAGTCCATGATACTCTCTCATATCCTTAGCTTGATTCTTACTTTGAACATGGCCCCGAGCTCACGTCATTGAAGACTATAGCTCGGCCTTGCTTATTGTATAACATCGAGAATCGAGTTTGATTTGTTGGCTCACAGGTGCATGCGTTACAAAGGCCAAAGGAAGGGGAAGAGCTCAGAAGCCAAGGAAAAGAATACAAGGGAGCGAGAACAACATAGCCATTGTGGCTAAACCGGTTGGCTCTCGAACTCTGTTATATTTTATATCTCGCGTGAATGAATGTGTGCCGACCTTTATGCATATATGAATGAGCGGCCATTCCTTAACCCTTGCCTCTACTGATTGCTGTTGGAATCCGCCATCGTGCCGCATATTGTTTCATCTCTCGGAACTTTGACTAATCCGTGACACTTGAGTGACTGTGGGTAGACGAAAGCCTCGGGTGACGTGTAAATTGAGCTTGGCCTGAATCTTTGAACCATCTTTGCATGAGAAATTAGCAACCTTGCTAGGTATTACTCACACCGTGCAACTTGGTGTAATTACTCCGTGCTGTTTAGCCCGCAAACAAGTGTGCATACCCGATCATAACCATTGAAAAACCAAAAGGGTCAACTGGACCTGTTGAACTTGTGATGTGTTGTAAACCCCGAGCATACACTGTGAATTAGCTATCGCCACCTTGCCCCCCGTAGTAGCAAGTTTGAGTTAGCCTGTGCAATCCAAGAAAAGTCAACCGAGTGAGTTGACACAATTTGGCCCCGAGCTATGCATACTTTTCTTTGCCAACCATATTCGTGAGATGCCTGTGAGCTTGCCAAACTTTGCTTGAAACCCATAACCCTTGTATGTTCTACTCCAGCCCCCTGTAGCTGTGAGGCTTGAACTTGAATAACCAAGTTGGCTGCAAACCCCATTGCCTGATTGACCCTGCAATGCATGCTTGATTTTACCCTAAACCTAGTGTGAGTTGTGCTATTCTGTGCCGTGTCATTTGCCAGCCCTGTGCTGATTAACCCTATGCTGTGTCATTTGCCGCATTCACATAACTCCCCGCCAGACATAATAACTTGCACACAACTCCAAGTAACTGGGATGACCAAAACTAGGCCTACCAAGGTCAGAACCAGCCCACTAGGCATTTCACAAAAATTCCACTAGGCTTTGCAAACAAACTTGGGCTCTCGCACAAACAAAACTTTCTGACCACACAAGTTCAAATTGGGTCATGGCATAACTGGAAGCCCACATCCACTTGGGCTGCAACCAAACAACCAAAGCCCTCATAAAAACCAAACAAGCCCACACAACCTAGGCTTTGCACAACCAAATCGAAGCCCAAATAATGGGTCAGGCATCCTACTGTGTGCCACTGCTTCTGGGCCGCTTTTGCCTAACCTGGGCTCTGCTCCTTTGCAATCAAGCTGGGCTGCAACCAACTAAGCCCACATAAGCTTGTGTAACTGGGTTGTGCATTTACACACAACCTGGGCTTTGCACATAACCAAGCCTACAGCCCACAAAACCAAATCCCAACCAAACCAAAGCCCTCTTAAACCAAATGAAACCCAATAAACCAAACTGAGTCCACTACAACTGGGCTTTGAGTTCAATTTGAGTTGTTAATCATGTCAGGATTTTGGTCTGCATCAGGGGATACAAACAAATCCATAAGAGAGCTTGCTTACGGGCATGCTTCACCATATGAAACCCACTGCACTATAATGATTTTAGAGGCATATTATGAGCCTTCTCGGCCCTGACCTGAGTACTCATACCCTAACCATCATGATCACATGTATCAGTCACTACAGTGGGAGATGAACAATTTTATACTCCCCGACCTTGTTTACAATCACTAATGGAAACGCTCATGGAGCAAAATGCTAGGCTTGAATTGAATGCAATGCATGATCATCCCTTCTCTAGTGAACCATGTGCACAACCATTTAATGATTATTCATATGAAACATGCATACCCACTATTGAAGACTCTCCCTCCATTGAACAATGTCACATGTTCTTAAAGATGAACTCGATTCATTTAGAAAAAGAAGAATGGAAGGCAGCTCATGATAGAATGATTATTGTCCTAATAAAGAAAATCTTGAAAATAGTGTTTCTCTTCCTACTCATGCAACTAACACCGAATATGAACCTAATCTAGAGGAAAATGAGTACACTAGAAATGCTACAATTTTGAATAGGAAATACATTTTTGTTATGATGATGAGGATGATTATGATATGTTAGAAGAGCATATGCATGCATAAAATATGATGGAATCTTTTGGTTCGAGACGTTAGGCGTCTCTTCTTCAGAACCCTATGAATGATGACTCTTCTAATATTCATACATGTGATATTAACTCGAGCTTGGTTTTGTAAAAAATTCTTCAAATGGAATGTGAGCATGCTACTCAACTTGTTTATGACTTTAGGAAAAGATGAATCTTCCGTTGACACTAATGTTCTTTGGATCATGATATTATTGTTGTGTCGATTCCCCGCCCATGTCACAATATGTTGCCTGCTCGGCCGATGATCATGACATGGTGATTGATGAATTTGTCTATGCGGTGAGCATGATTTACCCTCTTGACCTTAGAAAAGTATGTGATGGTGCAAACGATTCTATACATGAAAACAACTTAGATGCACCTAATCTCTCTCCTAAGTCACAAATTGAAACTCCTCCACCAAACCTAGGTGTAGTTTGTCACAAAATTGCAAACCAACTTTTCTAAAAATGCCTAACTTAGGCCTAGAGCTTTGTGCTTCCCAAGTCCTCTTGGACTATTTTGCATCAAAGTATAACACTCTTAAAGAGCCACAAATTGGAATGTGTATGTCTGCTGTTTGCTTTTAGCAAAACTCACTTTCGAGTTAGACCTTGTGCATGATGTACCTTTAACTTTGCAAGATTTTGTGCTCAAAAACACACCTGTTGACAAGTTTAGGTTTGGGGGAAACTCATTCCCATATACAGCCTTACTTGCACTCTCATGTTATATTTGTGTAAGACTGTGATGTTTGTACATATTTTCTATTGGGTTGACCCTCAACTCTTTAGATTGTTGGTATACGGTGAATTTTTGTATATAATCCAAGAGGACTTGTTAATTTTTTTTTTCTTTCTTGAATCGGTTGAGTCTTCTTGTGCATATATTGTGCTAATCCGATATGATCTCCACCGAGAATGTTGGATTCTAGCCTGATTAATGAAGTTTCAACCGTGCTCCGCCGACATCCTAATCTCTTCCCTTTTCTCTTATCAGCATAGTTCTCTCTGTGATGTGACTTTAAATTTTTCTATATGTCGACACATTGAGGACAATGTTTGATTTAGGTTTGAAGTGCATTTGCCATAGAGTTTTAGTCTTTTTAACCTTTTATTTTCATAAAAAAAAAAAAAAAAAAAAATTCAAAAATCTTTTTTGTAAAAACCTCCAACTTTTAGAGATTTTAGAGTCACTAGCATGCTTCTAGCTATGTTTACATAGAGAATCTTTTCAACTAAATAATGAAGGTTAGAAGTACCTGAGAACACAATCGGGTTTCTTAGTTGATTGTGAGCTTAAAGTTGGATTTAACCATACCGGAGGGCTTAATTAGGTGCTGTTTAGATATTCGGCAGTAGAAATTGTGATCACCTATAGTGAGACTACCCATTTTACATCAAGTGAGGCACCAACTCAATTTTTTTGCAACTTTCTAGAAAAGTCATGAGTGTGTGTCACCGTACATCAATCTGGTAGAATGGTGAGCTACCCAACTTCGCACCAATTTCAAGACTACTTTGATCTCTTGAGTGCTAGTTTTTGTCAATCATGAGGGTGGCGTTTAAAGAAGAAAACTCCTTCTAAATATCGATTTGCGCTATCATCACTCTCTCAACAATCACTCCATAGAAACACATCATCGTCAAAGAAACGGAGAAAGATCGAATATTGAAAGAAAAGTTGATATAGTCCAAGGTTTATGTGCAACAAAGAAAAAGAAAAGAAAATAGGATGAGAATTAATAAAATTTATAAAATCAAGACAATACAAGTTGTGGAAAAATTGAGTGTTAAAGTCCTTTGTCCATGGAGTTAGTTGTTTCATTATTTGTATTTTTATTTTCATTTTTTGTAAACACATCAAAAAAAAAATAAAAAAAAAAAATATTGTAGTTTATTTTCTTAGTTTTGATACCACCATGGTAAAGAAGAATTGAAAAACAAAAATCCAAACAACAAGGAAATTGAGTATAAAAATTAAAAAAATTGTCAAGTTTTGTGAAGTTTAGAAGTTCGCCATCAATAATTGAAGACCGAAGACCGAAGATTGAAGACGTTTCTATGGTTCTTATGAGAGAGTGATATTAATTGCCGATCGGGTGAGAAGTGAGTGAGTACCCCACCCTTGCTAATGGTTGATTTCTTTCTTAGAGATCATCAAAAGATTCTTTTGTCCACACTTCGTGGAGTCTCCGTAAATTATTTCGAAGGTTATCCTTCTTACCTGCAACGTGTGCAGATTTCTCTCTTTATTCCCGCTCTGCACACATGAGAGACTAAAAAAGCGATCTTTTGAGTGCAATTATCATAAAACCCTAATGGTGAGGCAGAAAGTTGAGACTTATGATCACAATCGAATCCGAATTCTTTCATATGGTATGGTTATTTCGCTCGACTTAAGGATGAGAATGCGTTCTTTGGTAGTTCTAACTTCATGTTACTAGCATGCGGAAAACTCTATGTCCTCAGCTTCTGGATGCTTGAGACTCTTTTACACTGCTTGAGAAGGTTTTGTGGGTACACTCGTAAACCCTCACGAGACTACAACTCGTCCACTAGGGACACCTAGGGTTTAAAGGCTTAGTGCATACGCTAAATGCATTCGAGAGACCTCGCGACAGGTATAGTTAGGATTTCTTAATTTCTCGTTTCACTTGAGGACAAGTAAAATTCTGTGTTTGGGGGTATTTGATGAGTGCCAAATATTGCATATTTATACACCTTTTTATTGGCATTTTACTCGTCTTTGTGCTCATAAATCGATATTATCCTGCATTCTCGTATTTTCTTTGTTTTCAAGAATAAATATTTGTACTAATTAATTTTGTGTTTTTAGGTAATAAATAAAGTTCGGAAAATCTTAGGAGCCAAAGGAGCAGAGAATTGGAGACGAGCGTCTATGGAGCGTAAAGCCAAAGGCCCACGCGCGCAACAGCTTGCAACTCCAACAAGTAAGAACTCATCTACAAGACATGGGCTTGAGCTAGACCCGACCCGCGACCGGATCCGAACCCGCCATCCCGAGCCGTTGAGATCTCGCCCGAGATGCATCATACGGTCGCTCCTTCGCTCACATCTATTTCTCGATGCTCCGCCTCAACACCCGTATCACCCAAGTCCTCTCGCCCGTTCAGATCGTACTTTCCGCCTTCCATCCTACGCTGCCGCATCATTCCCATCATCCTTTGCTATGCCCGCCTCACACCAAAACCACCAACACCCTATACCCTAATCGAGCAAACCTTTATTCTCTTCTTCACTTTCTCTTTCTTCCTCTCCCCGCACTTTCGAACCCATCTTCTTCTTCCCCAACCTTACCTCCCACCTCAACACCACCATCTCCTTCCTCGACAGAGCGATCAGTTAACAACCACCCCTATTCCGCCACACCTGTGTCGTGGTTATCTAAAATAGCTTCCTCATGACCCTAGAAGCTAAGTTAGAGATAAACAAGACTAGGGTTTTCTCATCAATCAATCAAGGGAGCCTCAGACGATCGAGTAGAGCCAACAACCCAGAGAGTATGGTGAGAGTGTTTTTAATTTAATTTTTATTTTAAAGAGAATTATGGTTTGATGTTTTGGGATTTTCTTGCATGTATAAATTGAAGTGAACTGAGTTGAGAGAGGGTTCATGCCTGGGCCAGCTAGCGCTTCCAATTTAGGTTTAATTTGTAGTTTAATTTCATTTGATGTTTTAATTTAAGTTGTTGGGGTTTCAATGAAACCCTAATTCCAAATTGTGTTTAAATCGTGTTAAATTGTTCTTAGTGCTTAATTGACAAGATAGCTTCAATTTTAACACCTCAATCCTTTCTCTCTGGCATGCCAAGTATGCATTGTAGTTAGGTTAATACTTGAGTTGAGAGTGTTTGACTCTTGCTTCTATTTTTAATACTAATTCCCTGACTAGTTGTGCTTAATTAGACAACTAGTACTTAGGGTTAGTACCTTAGCTGATATTTGAAGTATCATTAGGTGAAAACTCCAGACAAGCGGCGGAATTGACACATTGCCCTTGTCTCCATAGAACAAGACATTCAACCTCAGTTGAACTCACAATAGGAGTTAGAGGTGAATTTGAAGACCTAGCAATCCCTTACCTCACTGTTTACCTTAGTTTAGAGTCACTACATTTCATCTTAGCCGTATCGGCAACCAAAACCTCAATTTATGTTACATACTTCCTAGGAATTTAGGTTAGCATAGCCTTAGATCAATCAGAGCACCACAAGTCTCTGTGGTTCGACCCGTACTTGCCGCGTCTCCGATAGACGCCGTGCACTTGCGGTTTATTACAAGTAGGCTTAAATTTATACACATACCAAGGCCTACCAAAACCAGTCTTCGCCTAACCGTGCCAACAACAATTGGCCTAATACCACCCCCAGTTTAAGTAATTGAGTCATAGAGCACCTACAATGAATCATCCTATGTTGTTGGGGCATTTACCGTCCAACCAAAGATTGACTACCCAGATCTAAGCCGCAAATTATCTGCCACCGCAGCTGCAGCACCACTCATGACATCGACCAAATGTTGCGCGCGTAAGCCATCACGCCCACAAGACGTACCTTTTGGGAAGCTCTTTATAGCTCCTAAAACAGCCCGTGAATCCACTGTAATTGGGTAGACTGTCACAACATCTCAAGAACAATCTGGGAAGGAGTCAAGGATGCTTATCTTGCAAATCACATAAGTACTTTAATACAGGGAGCGAACCCCGATGAAGAAAGCACTTGTATTGCAAACGAGTAATGGCCGCAACTAATATTCTCTCGGCAAGCCGTAATGTTAAGAAGACTTTTTCTTCGAGTCCTGCCTTCCACTCCCCAAACCTGGAGAGGTTAGTTTCAAAGTTTCATGTACTGAGCAGCCATTAGGCTCTTTTCCACACCGAAATATCCTGATTGATTGCCGCAACTTGCACCTTCTATACCGCCCGACTTTTGCTCTCGGGAACTCTTTGGTCTAAACAGAGTTAATGTACAAACAGAAGAAGTAAATAAACTACAAGTTAAGGTTACTTGGGCTCGCGACAACCCGTCAAGACAAAATTTCGCTCGATGCTTGCCCGCATTGGTGGGATGCATTTAATAAATGGTGAACTTCCGTTGAAGATGGCATTCAATAGGTCCGTGAAAGAATATCACCAAAGTCAGTCAGCTATCCAAGGAAAGAGCAACAACCATAACATCATCCCCTCGCGAAGAAGCATCATGATACCGCCCTCAAAGGTTGGAGCTAGGCATTGAGTAATGTACTCCAATTGGTTTGGTTAAACCATGGAGGAGAAAACAACACCATCTCCGTTAAGAGGTCCTAAGAATGACTTCACCCATGAACATCGCCATCTCTATGTACAGGTATCACTGTTGGCATGGTAGATGCATGCATTTACTCACATGCAGACACATACGAAGACTGCCGAGAAGTCAGTCACAAGAGATACACACATTCAAATCCTTGGCGATCAATTCTCTCGCAAAAATCTTTTCTTTTCGTGGGATGAGAAATGCTCGTCATGGAGATGTTTTATGATAGAACCCTTGGCGTATCCTCAAGTCGTTAATGCTATCACGATAGCTGTGGAGTGTCTTTGAACGGAAATGGCAAACGTTTCATCGGATCGACGATGTGGAAGCCTCTAAAGACGATCTGGTAGGGAGGTTTTTTCAATCGGCTAAGGGAGGACGAGATTCGGTGAGAATGCCATAACGCCAACCAAGGAAAACTCCTAAAAGAAAAGAAAAGAGAAATAGAGCCCTAAAACCAAAAATCGAAAACTAAGAAAGAAAAAAACACGAAATCGAGAGAAACAAAACGAAAGTCATGGAATCAAAAACCCCTAAAACCTACAGCCTAACATGATTCAAAAAATAAAAGAAAATAAAAATCAATTAAGATCCTAATTAAATTATTTGAAATAAAAAAATAAAAATCAATTAAGATCCTAACTGAATCACTTGAAAAGTGTTTTTGGTCATCGACGACTTGAAAAGTGAAAATAATTCCCAAAATTAGAGAGTCTGGAAGAAAAAAAATCGGCCTTAGCAGTTGGCATGAGCAACTTGGGATTTTTGCCGAGCCCGTTTGCTCATCTGCCTGTCTTGGCAAGCTAAAGAAAACATATAAAGACCTGCTAGCCGTAGGCCTGTCCGGCCCGGACTGCTGCTAGCTATAAAACCTATAATCCTATGGCTTGATTATGACGCTGAAAAGTGAAAACCGTCGTACCTATAAAATACATTCACATTCACTTCTTAAGTTTTCAGCTTATAGAAAGTTTAGTTGGGAAGAAAAGAATGGGGCGGACATCAAGCAAAAGGCGAGCTAGGTATTACAAAAAAATCCCATCTTTTTTTCAATTTCCGAATTGGGTTACTTTCATTGCTATCAGTTCTAGGATTAATCAAGTCAATCGCTAATCAAGATATTCATTCATCTTGAAGAACATGATTAAACCCTAATGGTCTTAAACCCTAATTCGAAAGAAATTTGTGTATGTTTCTATAATCATGATCGTGATCACAATATGTATTGAGCAAATATAGATGTTCTTTTTTTTTCCTGTAAAAATCTACATAGTTCGAGTTTTGGTGGGGAGTGGAGGCACTTGCCCCAACCTGCACAGACCTAGATGACTGGCTCTGCCGCCCCATTGGATTTCCATTAACATGTCTTATTTATGTTTCTTTTTTAGTAATTGTGTGTATTTTTTGAAATGTGAAGTTTATTGAACTTTGTTTCTCTGTTTTTGTAGGGAAATTGATGATGTTGAAAATCTTAACAAGGCTTTCGAGCAAGTATTTACTCTCGATGATAATGGGTATGTCTTTTTTCTTTCAATTGAATTTTCTGATTGTCATCAGGTTCTTTATTCACGCTTCAATCCGTAATGTGCAATTTTTCTGGTATGGATAAATTTTGTTTCGTTTCAACATTAGGTTTCTATAATACATTGGTTTTGCCCCTGTTTGGCTCCTTGATCTGACATTGTGGACTCGCTATGAAAAATTGTTGCCAATTAATTTTGGGTAACTGATTTTTTTTTTTTTTTGCAATTGTTTCTGTTAATGCAACTTTCAGTATTCAATATGCTAAGCTGCCACTTGCCAACACCAAGTGTCTCTATGTAGTCCCTTAGTATCTCCAGTTAGGTTGTCACCTCACTGAACACATAATTGGTCTGCATTTACTCTCTTTTTTTTCGCCTTCTAATTTCCTATATACTTATAGGTCTGAAGGACAAATTTCAGGCAGAAACAAGGGGGTTGGGATAATTGGCAAGGAACAAACGTCTAGGTAAACGTCTGTTTACATTCGTATTTTTAACACTTCTTAATTTACTGGTTTAGTTTACGTTTCTTGACCTCTGTAGGACATAGTTTCTTCTGTAATTTGGGATCCTTCAGTGTTTGATTTTTTTCCTGCATTCGCCTGGTGTTTCAGTTTTTGCTCGCCAATCGATGTATCAAGTAGGAGTGAAAGGACTTCATCTACCTCTAAGAAAAGGCGAAATAGAAGAAGAAAAAAATTAAGAGAAAGAATCATGGAGCAACATGTTCCATCCAAGAACCAACAACTAACAGCACATGTAGTCTTCTTAAGAAGAAAACTGGGATTAACAGCCATAGCTCCACCTCAAAGTAAAAAACTTGACATCAATAAACAAGCATCATTTGTGAAGATCTTCCATAAAAAATTAGAATCAATTGACTCTAGTTCTACGGGGGCTGACGTTATGAGGAGATTAGGTCTTCCACTACCAGCTACAAAGCAAGGCTCAAAAATGTCAGTGAGCTGCCGAGATGAATCAGAGAAGTATAAAGAGATTCTTGCAATTGAAGCTTTAAACTGGTTAGCAGTTCAACCTCTTCAGAAGAAGCAGAGATCATTGTTAACCCCAGACAGTGAGCAAACGACAGCAAAACTGACTGCTACTTTGGACACAGAATTCAGTAGATTACATGTCTGAAGATACGAGAGTGTGTCTGTCTCTTCAGTATTTTGATTGCTATTAGTACTGATAGATTTTGATTTGTACTTCAGTGTAAACGTGCAATAGTTATTTTATCTGAAGTAGAAGCTGACATCTCAGAAATCACAATGAGTTTAACATTTGAAAAATAAAATTCAATCTTTAATCTTTGACAGACCTTGTTGTTGACAGATTATGTTCATGAATGAACTACTTCGTTTACTTGCTAGATAAAGCTGCAGGTTCAGTCTTTTTGGTCGCTGGAGATTGACAGGGATAGTCTGTCTCCTCTGAGCCAGACTTCACAGCAATTTAAGAATAGTTTTATACCTCAGGCAGGTCTGGAAGCGACCTATTTTTATTTTTTTTACAGTATCATCTTCCTATCCAACATTTTTTACATTCTGACCTCAGGCAGGTCAGAATGTTATATGTAGAATAGCTTAGGATATAAGAATGCCATGTATTATCATTTGTCAGTGGCAAACTTCACATCAATTTCTTCTTGTTACACAGACAGACCTCTATAGTCTATACTGGGTTCTAAAGTTATGGTAGTCTTTGCGGGTTGTGGGCACCCAAGTTGCTCATGCTGAGGCCAATCAAGGGCAATAGGTTGGTTACATAGGAACTAGAAATAGAGGAAAAAAAGACAAAGAATACAAGTGGATATTCTTTCCATGGAAAAGATAAAAACAGATCTCCAAGAATATAATTAGATTAATATTTATACTTGTCTAATAAGGAATTAAAAGATTACGCTTTATCTTGTAAATTAAGCCTATATAAATCTTCTGCAGTGCCTGATCTCAGAAGGTCAAGCTATGGAAGCGAATTATTTTTTCTGTATCATCTTCCGATCCAACAATTTTCCTTTCACTGGGGGGATTTTACAAGATCGTTCGGGTAGTCATCTGTGTTAACCTCCTACTTAATAATACAGATGACTACCAGACGTCTTGTAAAATCCCCACAGAGACTGGACCGAACTTTGTGCTGACAGATTATGGGTATTTTGTTTTTATGTCTTGGAAGTTTGGCGTCTCTTTTTCAGATCTTTTTGCTCTAACTTAAATACAACTTCTTTCATTAAGCTGTTATCTCTAATAGAGAGCATCTAATTTTTATTATGCAGATTTTCGTCTTCAATTATGTTGTTTATTTTTCTTTTTTTGAATAATCAGCAATACCACTTCTCCAAAATGTATTCGTGTTTTATGGAGATTCTTTTGTCTTCGATGATCTGATTTTCCTCTCAACGAAGAATTATTATCGAATACAAGGGCGTCTCCATCACACACATGTGCATCTCCACTGCTCGTTCGATTTGGATTTACTCCTACATGCTTGTCTATTGTGGACTAGTATCCAAATAAATGTTTTGTAACTTATGAGCAATAGTTTTTACTTGCCGTAGCTTTGCGGTTGTGATACAAGGCTATTAGGTGCGTGCTAGCATTCGGTTTGTGGGTTTTAGGTGCGTGCTAGCATTCGGTTTGTGGGTTTTAGTGTTGTTGCCTCGATGGCTAGTGTTAAGATCCCATGTTCGGGTGCAACTTTTTTTCATAGACTAATCGGTTCTTTTCTTATGAGGTTTCATGGCAAGGTGATCCATTTCATTAGAAGTGTTAAACCTATATTTAAAATTTCAAAGTGCACATATCAATCAATATCAAAGTTCAAAACAAATCTCTTGTATGAATCGATTAATCTGTGCCAACGAGTAGTCTCGAAAATATTAATTTTCTAAAGCAACAGAAAACAAAGTTACAAAGCAGTATCCTACTACTCCTCTTCAAGTAATGCATATCGATTTTTTATCTTAACAAACGATGGTGACGAGTTGTTTTTATCGCCACGGCTTTCTAAATGTTTCTTCTTTTTATCCTTGGCATGTTCAGTTGTTAGAAGATCTTTTTTAAGTCTTCCATCACTTGTTTTCTTGTCAGCCACCAAAGTTTCATCACGGTAATGTTCATAGTCAAACCAAGGATCATTATGGCCTTCAGAAAACTCAGGTACACTGGAGAGAAACAAAACCCATTTAGTATTAGTCTTATAATCAAACATTATAAAATCCAAGGCACAAGACACAATTTTGTACTTACCTTTGTTGGTGTTCTTCCTTCCAAGCCCTCTCCTTGTGTAAACTCTTTGGATTATTCCCTAACCTCATGTTTTATAACAAAAGAAAACAGAATTGTGTTTCTTTACGATAACACTGCCTAGAATATATAGATTTCAAACTAACAAAATTTAGAAACTCTCCTGGTGAAGTTATAATTCCTAAACTAACTAGGTCTAGGATTAATTTAGGAAACTAAACAAAATAGAATTGACCAAGAAAAGGAAATTCTCAACTAGACCGAAACCGAATCGGAAGTTATAGCCTATAGGGCATAACTCAGTGTCCCAGAGAAGTACGATGAGGTGATTGCTCGTGTAATGTCAAATGTACGTACGGATAAATGTCTTTGATAAGTAAAAACTGGAATCTATTACTATTAACTTCAACTAAAAAGAAACAAAGTAATGTGATGAAAATGATGTGGCACTCTACTTTCCGACTCTTTACGTAGTTAAATGTTTAAATAAGTTATGGATCTTGGACCTTGGTATCTTCCTCTACATTAGAACTTCAATAAATTAACGGAAAATGGGTCATTTGTCCAAAAAAATTTAAAACACGGTTCAAATGGACGAGTAAAAAAATTTATGGGTGAAATGGACGAGTAAAAATAGCAAGGATGAAATTGGATTCATCCTGACTTAAACTTAAAAAATAACAAGGATGAAACTGGTTACATCCTGTCTATTTTTAAATTTTTGTCCATTTAAACAGTATCTAAATCTGACTATCCTTTTCACCCAGGAATTTTTGATTTTGGTCTTTTTAACCAATTTTGTGATAAATTAATTACTTCACTAAAATAATAAAAAAAATTGGTCCCAACTAGGTTTGGATAAACTAAATTTTAACTCGATAAATTAATAACTTCGCTAAAATAATAATTTTCTGTGGTCCCAACACTATTAATTTATCGAAGTTTTACGGTATATGTGCTTTTACATACGGCATCAAACATATGGGGTATTTTGGAGAATGAAAAAACAAACAAACTGGCCACTTCATCAATTAGTTTTTATTTTTCGGTCCGCGAGTTATAACCCCAAAGGTGTCACTATTCATCCATAAAAAACCCGTCAAAACAAAAGTAACACAAAAACCCCAAAAAACAAAATTTTGATGAAACCTCATAGAATTTGGATTTGAAACCAATTTTTGGTTTCATCATAAAATTTGATGAAACCAATTTTGAAATTTGGGGGTTCTTATATCAATTTTTTAAAATTTAAGGTTTTTGTATCAATTTAGTTTAAGATGGAGTTTTAATGAATCCCAATATTTGAGTGGGGTTTTTGTACCACAAATTTGGTCATCTTGGGTTTTTATGACTAGTTTTGTTTATTTTTACATATTCCAGCCAATTCCAACGGTGTGTGCTTGCACCTCGCCCAGCTGGCTCCAAAGCCTATTTTAGGTCTAATTAGATATATATATATATGTGAGCCTATTTTTGTTTTTTTTGCACTCCTAAGAGCAACTGCAGTGGGAGACTAAACCCATTTATTTGGTAAAAAAACCAGGCGTAGCGGGACGGACCATCGACCAAATCCCAGACCATCGACTAAATCCCAGACTATATTTGGTCTAGGACCAAGACCAAACCCAAATTTTTAGTCGAGCGAACGTATAATTAACGCCCACACCAAAGCTAACGTACGCTTAACGCCCACAACAAAGTGGGCATAAAGTTAACGCCCACACCAATGCGATAAGTATACGTCATTCTGCTTTTTTAATATGTTGGGGCGGCATTATACCTTCGCCCCATCATTTGATATTTTTTCTCTGAATGGGGCGGGCATTATACCTCCGTCCCATAAACTATTTTTTTTTCCCAAGTACGTGAATGATCTCGCTCCATCTAGCGAACTTATAATGTACGCTCCACCATCTCCGCGAACTTATAATGTACGCTCCACCATCGGGCGAACTTATAATTTACGCCCACCAAATTTAGTCTTATGCCCGTAGTGTCACAAAGACGGGACTAAAACCCAAATTTTTGTCTTTTTTTCCCTCTTTGGTCTTTGGTTATGCTCGCACCACTGCAGTTGCTCTAAAAAGATTTTCTGCAACCTATAACAAATTTTTGCACCCCGTAAATTCCCCTCGGCTCCTACTGGTTCCCCGTGAATACAATGAAGAAAAAATAGTTGAGAACAAAGAAACTAGACAGCTATTAGACGAGGAAAACAATCGTTTGAAGTCTAAATGCAACGCAACATTTACCAAGATGAAACGGATTTACTCAGTGTCTAATCAAGCTAAAAAGAATCAAAAATGAATGAGGAGTAACTACTGGAATCCAGATATAAATTGAGATTTTGAGAGTTAAAGCCGTAATACTAGTAAATTTCTTTATCAAAATTGGACTGTCAAGTTCATAAATCTACAGTTAAAACATCTAAATGTGTCTACGGTGGACTTGGTTGGAGGGCCCCTAATGCACATCATAGGATTGGATGAATGGTGAAGGCTAGGATCATAATGCAATTAACATCCCCCACTTAAGAGAGGTTTTGGTTGAGAACAACATTCTTGGTGAAGCTTGGGTTAAGTATCATTGGGAAAAGCAACCATATAATGTATGCGATCAATGTTTTGTTATCGATCATTCTCGATAACAACTATGAACAAATTGCACTTCGCTTAAAACTCGATTCAATGTCAACTCAAGTGTATGAAGTATGGAGTCTCAAACAAGAAGAAGACTCGTTGTTGTGGTCGCCCTAAGAAAATGTCAGTGGTGTCGTTAACATGAATGGAGGTAATGGCTCGAGTGCGCTTATCTCCAAGACGGGTGCTATCAACGGAAATGGGTCTTTATCTCGCTTGATAATATCAAGTTGAAGACTTAGATAATTCGAGGAGAGGAATATTAGTGAAGACTTACATACAACAAACACCATGCATACATTTCAGAAACACAATTGATCCCTTACTTTTTTTTTTGTCTTAGAACTAAAAACAAACACTTCACATACATTTATATAACAATGTCAAATCCTTATTGCTTTCGTTTTAATCCTTCTCTAGAGCAGAAACAAACCCAACGAATAAAAATGTATATATAAATTCGAAATATATCAATCTTACCTTAGCATTTGGATATTAGACTTCTAACATCTTTAGTATAGTAGCACTATCGTCCGGTTATTCTCAAATCACTGATATATCTCAGAGATGGGGAAAATGATTCGCTGGTTTTTTAGGAATGGAGAGACGACCGTGTGATGGAGGCTCCTTCAACCGAGTGAACGGCTTAACCTCAAACAGATGCACTGTACGGGAGTGCTTTGAGTTCGAGAGATCAATTTGTAGGACTCCGGCCTAAACCAAGTCAATGATCTGTAGGAGGGAAGCTGAGAAGTGTGTGAGATCAATGATGATCAAGGATTGTGAATGTGTTGTTGGTTTCTGCAAGTTTTCTGTGAACTGTTGAGTTCGAATAAGTTTTGGTCGATTGATGGAATTCTTGAGAGTGATTACTCGAAAAATTGTGTTGTTTCAATCATGGATTCAGAGACTTATTTATACTGCCAGCATAATAGACACATTGATCTCCATTAAGTGTGACGGTTGCTTGAGTGAAAGAGTGGGAAAGTGGGAAATCGTGGTTTCACCAGTTCCTCGTACGTGAGAGGGTTGGTTGATTGTCCACCCACTACTTTGCTAACTCCCTCAACCGCTTGCACGACTTGCTCACATTTATCATCGTGGATGAACATACGTGTTGTAGGCCGCCAGACCAAAACCCTAATTAATATTCCCCATGTGACTTGATTGATGTCTCACGAACGTGGAGTCTACGGCGCACGTGTATTTGATCACCACCGGGCCGTTGACTTGATTAGACAGTGGGTCTAAGTATTGCTCAGTCGAGCATGATTTCTGAATGGTCAGGATTCGTGAATTGAACATGTCTGCTAGGACGTGTAATTTTTAAATGAATGATGTTGATATTGCTCGTCTGAGAAAATATTGTAAGTTCGATGAATTGTTGAATATTGAGTTGAATCAATATTCGAAGGTAAATTACTGAATATTGATAGTTAGATCAATATTCGAGCATTTGAGAGAGTATTGCTCATTCGATAAATTATTGAATATTGATAGTTGGATCAATATTCGAGACACTGAGCAAGTATTGCTCATTCGATAAATTATTGAATATTGATAGTTGGATCAATATTCGAGACACTGAGCAAGTATTGCCCATTCGATAAGTTACTGAATATTGATAGTTGGATCAATATTTGAGCAACTGAGAAAGTATTGCTCTCTTGATAAATTATTGGTAGCGTGACCAAATAATTAAAATATTGGTAAGGACCGAATATCATTGTATAATTAATCCAGATGTTGATTGTTGGATCAACATAAAATTATTAGTGCTTGAACTTGCTCAGAATCATGATTTGTGGAGCGTTTGTTTGAAACCCTAACTTTTTGATCAATTGTTCGTTAATTGACGAATTACTGAAAATAGGTCACTGAGTGAAGGAGGGACCGACCATATGGGATGATGGTCGACCATGTGGTGCCCAAATGCTCAAGTGAGCATTCACCAGAGTTCTTTGTTGACCCGGTGAAAGAATGATCAAACGCTGATTTAATCATTTATTAGAATAGCGCTCGTGTGAGCGTTAGGTAATAAAACCTAGCTATGGAAAGATGAAGGACCGACCAAGAGGTCATGGGACCAGCCCTTGGTGGTTGTGGGATCAGCTGACGATTGATTGAGCGAGTCCCAGTCGATTGAAAGAGTTTTGACCCAATATGAGCAATTGATGGCAAATTAGGTCAAAATTATGAATATGTGTGGGACCGGCTTATTGCAAGCCTTAGGTCCGTCCTTGGTAGGTCAAGGCAGCATGCCCGTGTCACCATGGTGTCCGTGTCTCATTCGTGAGAGTCTTGGTATTTTCTGACGAGCGATTGAGCAGTATTTTGGATTTTCAAAAGAGTTTGATCTTGACTGAAATTCTCAATTTTCTCGAATGAGCAAGTAGAACTTTGCTCATGTGACTGATATTTTAAGAATATTAAAATAATGATATTTTAATTTTTGACGTGAGAAGCCCAGTCGGTCGTGTGATCATTCGACTTTTTGGCTTTTTCATGGTTTGAGCAATATCTGAGAAAATATTGAAAAAACTAGGGTTTTCGCTCAAACGATGGAATTCCATAAGATGATGAAAATGATAGTATGAGAAAATAAGGGATTGTGAGGTGTGGGACCGGCCACGTCTAGGGCATGGCCGGCCGTCTAGATGGCCCGGTCCCGTGACACCTTTCCCTATTTTGTTCGATGAAAGTATGGAATAACTAAGAGTTTCGCTCAAACGAGGGAGTTTCGATCAAATGAGGGAGTTTGCTCAAATGAAGGAATCTCTGTGAAGTGAGGGAAATAAATTAAAACATAATAAAATAATGGAGAGGGGGACCGGCAAGGTGGCATGGCCGGCCGGCCGGTTGGCCAGGTCCCACGCATATTGCTTATTTTATATAATATTATTTTCCTCCATAAGTTGCTCGTTTGTCCATGTTTTCGATCGTTCGTTCGTGCGTTCGGGTGCTCGTTTGTGCATTATTGTCAAGTACACTTGCACCATTTTCTCGGAACTTACTCGACGGTGGCTCAGACGCCCGATTGTTGAATATTTATTACTAATTCATGAAATTCAGCTGGGAATAATCCATGAAACTGAGTAATAAAATGAGTTGAGTATCTATTACTAATCCATGAAATCCAGTCGGGGAATTCAGGGAACAGAGTAATGAGATAAATTGGTTATCTATTATTAATCCATGGAATCAGCCGGGGATCAGTCATGGAACGGGGTAATGAGATAAAATAGATTATTTTCTAGGAATTCAGTCGGTGAATGTCACGATAGAATTAATCTATTTTAGAATCAAGATATGAGATATTTGAAGCATCATACTCTTTATGAATAGTGGATAGTCTGAAAACAACGTGCAGCGTTGGTGTCCTGAAGGCGTTTATCCCTCCATCAAACAATTATGTCCAGAGAGCCGCCTGAATCTATACACGGCCTCTCTACATAATCAGGGAACAGTGAGTATCACCGACTTTCTGAAGGCGTTAAGCCCTCCAACAAATAATCATGTCCAGAGAACTGCCCATTCATTCTTCTATGTAGAGGGGGGTCTCTCTATGTAGTCAGGGAACAACGAGTATCGCTGACGTCCTAAAGGCGTTAAGCCCTCTGACAAACAATTATGTCCAGAGGACCGCCCAATCATTCTTCTACATATAGGGCACGATGAAATGCGTAGCATCGAACGCTCAGCTAGTGGGAGGCCTTTCGAGAAACATATTCATCATGGATCTGAGAGGAATACTCACTCAGTCAGAGTTCGTGAAACGGTTCACAGATCATAAAATATGAATCGTCACATGCGTTCCTGAATCCGGGTCAGAAACATGCAGTATCATGATTTCACGATTTTGACCTTTGTCGAAAATCCACCATCAACAATATCGAATATGCATTTTTTCCAATCCAACAAGTCCAAGTGAAATAAGTTGAATTTTAGATTGATCTAATATCGTTGCATTTTATAGTAATTTTGCAGAAAGGGTGAATGTGAATCATTGATATTGGGAAGAAATTGATGTTAACTGAAGAAAAAAAATGGATGAAACATTTGATCCAATTTGCTATTGCAAACAGATTTCCAAGCCTTGATCTTTGATCTAAAGGGAAATCAAATAGGCTTATCCGTAAGAGGCAAATTGGTATCAAAAGTTTTCACTTAGGTTGAAGCAACTCTTAGGATGTAAATGACATCAACTAAGGGTATCAATTGTTTAGAGCCTTGCGAGGTTCAAGAGAGTAAGGAGCGCGAATATAACTGAATCACTTTGAGGGTGGATTCGGTCTCAACTATACTCGAGTCCGAAGTCTGATAGTATGCTAGTGTCAGCAGCGGCTTAATACAGTTTGGTGTTCAAATTTGGACGAGGTCCCGGGGTTTTTCTGTTGTTATGGTTTTCTCGCTAAGAAAACTTCTGGTGTCTCATATTTTTTCCTTTCCGCATTATATTGTTTATCTTTATAATTATTAGGATTTATACAAGTAGTATGTTTTCAATCTTAGTGTATACGTCCATGTAATGGTGATCGATTACGAGACTTGTTTCTTGTGGAATTCGTATCTTCAAGATAGATTATAAATTTATTACTTGGCAGAATTCCGATTTGATTATTTGGATACGGCTAGATTGATCTTGGATGTTGATTTTTGAGATCATCCAAGTACTTTTCTTAATAATCATATTCACAGACTCTTAAGTTTATACGTACTGATTCAAAATATATAGAGATATAAACTCTACTTACATATTGTCAAGGATCATTAAGTTGGTCTGCTTGCAATTATATTAGGTTTTGTCAATACAGGTTGTCGAACGAAAATTTGGTGGTATACTTGGTACCCTCTCATTTTCAGTGTTATAAAAACATCTACTTTTAATTAAAAACTTTATTTCTAGAATTCATACTTGGAAATTAAATCCCTTCATTTTCCTAGTATATCGTTATTGATTAAGTTTGTTCTTTTATGGATGTTTTTTTTCTTCTTGTTTCATGGTTTATTCTTCACAAAAGAGTCATTAAGGAGTTAAATTCTAAGTTTAAAAGGTTCATGTGGGATGGTACTAACTTGGGAATGAAACATAATCATATTAGTTGCGTTCAATTATATCATTCTTATGAGGAAGACGGCTTAAGTGCCAAAGATCTTGAATTCACAAATGTTGTTGCGAATCTGAGACATATTTGGGATTTGGTTTCTAGTAAGCAGGACATATGGACTGTTTGAGCCAAAGTGAATTTGATTAAGGATAAGTATTTTGGAGCCTCAAAACCCCTCAAGATTCTTCTTGGTATTGGCGTCGTATTCTGGGATGTAGGGAGATTGTATGGAAGTTGATGAATGTTATTCTTTATGATAGAGATAATGCCAAGTTTTTTTAAGATTGTTGGCACCCAAAGGGAAGATTGGAGGATTGTATTGAACCTCAAATTCTTAATGATATTAGAGTTTTGCAGAATTTTGTTATGGCTGATTTCATAGTGCATGGTGCTTGGAATTTTCCTAGCATGATGTAGGATATGTTGTGCAGCTACTGAGCAAATTTATTTTGCTGAGTTTAATTTGGATGAGCAAAATCTGGTCATTTTGAAGCCTAGCTCTTTAGGTAAGTTCTTAAGGAGAGATACTTATTTCGCAATTTCCTTGCATAATAACCTCTTTGTTTGGAGCAATTTAATTTCGTTCAAAAATCACGTACCTAACCCGTCCTTTGGTTGGTTATTTAGAGAACAATTAAGACTAGAAATAAGTTGATTAGGTGGGGGGTCATATAAGAATATACTTGTACTCTCTTTTGTGTTGTTGTATAAACTGAAGATCATTTATTTCATAAATGTTCTTTTACGACGTTGATTTGGAAATGCTAGTTTTTAAAAAATGGGTTATATTAGATATACGACCATAACTTGGGATGAGGAAATATCTTGGTGCAATTGTAACCTCAGAGGAGCACTTGCATGGGCATTACTACGAAGCTCCTTTTAGATAGTTTTATATAACAAGATTTCATATCTGAATCATTACCAAATGATCAGGTTACTATATGATTGTGCAAGATTTTAGATGTAAGATGACTGTCAGGGTTCATAAGGAGTTTGTGAATCATAATGTCAAATGGTTTATGGAGAGACAAAAGATAGACTGTCATGTTTTTTACCTGATGTTGTACATTGCACTTGGCTTCCTCCTTTTGCTCAGGAAGTAATGCTTAACCCCGCGGTTCTCTTAGGAATGAGTCTAGTGGGTTTGTGGCTGGTTTAAGAAATTATACCTAAATTGGGATGGATGCTGCTTATGGGGGAGGACCTCCTATCTCTGTGATAGTCATGAGTTACAAGGGGTGAAGTTAGGCTTGAAAAAGGTAGTTCAGCTGAATATTGTGTTCATTCATGTGGCTATAGTTTATATGTTAGTATATAACTTACTTATAATCAGGAGGTTAATCCTCTTTGGAATCTAGTTGGAGAAGAGTCAGGAAATTGAGAGGGAGATTTATGCATTGGAAAGTTTCCCATTACTTCAAGGAAACAAATATAACTACCGATCTTTTAACTGGGATCCATCTTTCTGGATATTGGGTGATGATAAGGGACGAAGAATTCACTATGGATTACAAGGAAATATTTGGCGGCTGGTAATATTTAGGAAGTTTACATTAAAAAAAAAAAAACCTTGGTTGATGCTTTTAGGTTTGTCTCTACATTTGTGTTTTCTTTCTCTTTTTCTTTTTAGTTCTCTCTATTTTCTCCTTGTCATTTTGGTATCCTTAAATATAAACAAGAAAAGTAAACAGAAACTGAAACATAGATAATCTATTTATTCTTCGGAAATTCTAGATTGACCACGGATTGAAAACACTGTCCGTCCCAACGCTCACATAGAGGCGAGACCCAACAATACCGTCCATGTTAATCCGAAGACTTTTGTGAGGGTCAGAACTATCTGCAGACCTAACTTTCGGTGACTTTAGTAGGCTTATTTATTCTTCCCCTTGGGAGCTGGGTCCCTAGAGAGTTGGGTCTAGTGTTTTGGAACCAGTCTTAGTTCTATACTCATTTTGTTTTTGCATCGTGATATGTCCCAGTAGAACATGCCCTTAGGATCCACCACTAGTTATGAACCCTGTAGACCATCCCCATGGGGGTGGTGAAGTATTACAGGTCAGGCAAGTGACGCACAATGATTCTGCGTTACAGCTTAGCCGGCCAAGTCAAGATAAATAGAAAGGTTGCGCGTTCTACGCATATACTGTAAAGCGCTAAGGTAGAGCTATCCTGAAGGGACAGTAAAGCACAAGGATTGCGCTAAACTGTAAAGTCAGTGGCCAATTAATGAAGCTTATTGGCCGACACAATTAAGCTTCATTGAGAAAGACAAGGCATGCCAAGTTGACAAATGCAACATGCGTTGTTGGCATTGATGCATATCCGTGGAATTAAGTTGGCCCAAACTCAAGGATGATGCAAGAGTGTGGAATATGCCAAGAGTTGGTCTATGGTATTAGTTCAAGGTTGGCTAAAGCTTGAATAATGCAAGCAAGCTAGTAGTGCAAGAGTGGCATTGCTATAGTCGAGCAGATTGGCTAAGTGAAGCATATGGCGCATTTATAACCAGAATGATCTAAGGAAGTGGCGAGGTGATTATAGCGCAATAGTGGCGCAATAAAGAAGCCAGTAAATCACAACATTTGTGCAATATGGCTCAGGTGGCGGTTACAAATTGGTTATTGGCTTTGTGAGCATGCCAATGAAGCAAGACAAGTTGGAACGATTATAAAGTGTATTTATAACCATATTAGAGTTTTCATAACCAACAATAAAAAGTGTGGCACCAATTGGCGTGACAACACAAAAGGTGGCAGTTGAAGTTGGCAGTTACAGAAACTACTTGGACACTTGGCTGTCCAAGGCTTGTGCAAGCGGTTGCACACAATTTTGGCCTGATTTGTAGATTGTATAAATAGCTAAGGGATCAAATAAGTTTAGTGTTGTTAATTTTAGAGAAGAACCATTAATGTAAAGAGTGTTAGGCATTCACCAAGATGGTGAATTCCCTGTTTTGGTCCATGTGATGGCCAAGTTTTGTAATCTTCCTTTAGTGCAATAAAATGGGTTTGTTGCAGTATATCTTTGTGTTCTTATGTTGCAATTTGTGTGAGAATTGTTTAAGTACATGGCAAACCTCTTATGCTTATGGGGGCATGAAGAGTTAGAGAGAAAACAAGATGAAGACTTCCATTGCGTATTGCCTTAAGAGTGAAGGCATATGCATACTTTGATGCAAGTATGCAAGGCTGAGTACTTGTGGGTGAAGTTGATTCACCGAACCACATAGTATTGTTGGTCATGTCCCATGAAAATTTTAGGCAATTAAATGGGCATGTGACAAATGAGTATCGTAGCCGTGTTTGGGGACACAATTGCGATTTTTCTCTTTTTACTCAAGTTGGTGTCATTTCTTTGTCAAATTCAGCGGTGAATTGTTCTGGTTTCACTAGTATGGAGACTAGAAGAAGTTGGTCTTGTGTGGAAATATCAACTGGAATGAACTTTAAAGCTTAAAGTAGCAACATGCCAAGAAAGTTCATGGCAAAGGTGAAAAGACGAGGGTACCTAAATATACCTCAATATAAAACTTTTCCACCTATAAGTCCTTTCTCCGAAAGTGATTGTCTATGGAATGAGTCAAGACAATACAACTAATCGGTTCACACTTCGTGTGATCGTCTATGGATATGAGATCGAGACAATACGACAACAAGATAACTTGTGTGATTGACTATGGATACGAGATCGAGACAATACAACAACGAAGTATGTTTACTTGATAATAGGTTCGGACTTAACCAAACACAATAGGATTGCTATCAAGTAAATAGGAATTAACGTTTGTGTATTTTACTTCTAATTATAATAAAAACAATTATAATTGGGGAAATAGAAAAGTAAAAGACACAACAAGATTTTGTTAACGAGGAAACCGCAAATGCAGAACAAACCCCGGGACCTTGTCCCGAATTGAATACTCTCAGGATTAAGCCACTATACAAAATCTAAACCAACTTCGTATAGTTGAGACCAAGCAACTAAACCTATAGTTCACCTAGTTCCGTCTGTATCCCTGCGCCTCCAACTTGTAATAAGTCATGCACTTGGAACAATTCCTTTGGTTCGTATTCCAAACAAAGAAAGGAACAACAAATCTATTCTAACAACTCTTTCAAACAAGTGATATGAGTTTGACAAAAGTCTCTTTCTATTTATCCCAATAAACTCCTTTGTCATGTTCTTAGATCTATCTTTTAAACAACTACCAAAGTAATTGTTAAGACTATGCAATCAATACTTCGAATCACAAAGAATTATATTGATGCCGATCTACTCAACTAATCAATCAAATCTATCACAAAGATAAATCAATTATAGTTGGATCCCCAGCCGATCAAGTTTTGTGCACACCAAAGACTATGAACTCAAATCAGAAATCTTTTTTGTCTTCAAATCTTCTTTAATCTTCAATAAACACCTGCACACAATCAACTTGAATCTCTTGTGATCAATCACACACACAACTGAGTCTCGTTAACAATGGATTATCACAAGACGTCTTTAGATCTACAAACAGTCTAAATATCCCCAATCGAAACTTCGATCTAGTTTGAGTGAATCTTATATCAGAAGAGAAGATTCTCAAGCATAAAAAAACTAGGTGCAATCAAAGTTCAACAACCGTTAGTCAATCAAATTAATCGAAAACTAATAATAAACTGCAATTATCCTGTTTCCCACCAACGGTACTCATAGAGCTTCCCAATCCCAAAGAAGTCTTTACAACGAGCGGTCGTAAGAGATTTCGCCTAATTAGGGTACTTTCCTCTCCGAATAGACGGCTCCACCAGTAACAACACAACAAGGTATTTTTGGTGGCTCTGGGGATTAGTTTGCTCGAAATGCAAACTTCAATATTTATAGACCAAGGAAGTTTAGACACCAAGGAATTTCCAAAACCGAAAATATTCTCAAGATATGCAATATATTTCTAAATTCGTTTTCCATAATTCCGGGAAATGCTTTGTCCAAATATTGACCGAAATCTCAGTAGAAAATCTCCAATTGATAAATGCACATTACCAATTTTTATTTTCTAAAGATATGCATTTTAATTGCTGGAAATTAAAAGCATATAAAACTAAAAACCTTAATTAAAAGATTCTCAATTTATTTCGATCCGAGATTCTCCTTTATCCCAATAAAAGATATGAGTTACTGCACATGTTCAAAGTATGTCGACATCTTTACTTTGTAAATCCTTTTTCATATTTACAATCTTGGAACCGATTTGCCACACTTCCAAACAAGTTTAGAATTGGTTCATCTGACTTCCGAGAACTATGTGATTGATTATCCTATCAAATCACCAATCATGGGTTTCACAGTTCTACCTCCATATGGGTACTAGGATCGGTCACACTAGATTTCCAAAATTTGATTGACTAGGTACTAGGATCGGTTACCACATATTTATGGTATTTAACTTGTATTCGGTTGCACAAGTCATAGGATCGGTTACCAATAACTAAGACTTATTGCACCTCTTACAAGTATCGATTACACACACTTGTGATCGGTTGCACCTCTTACTATGATTGGTTCCCCAATGTCTAGAGTTGGTCATACCAATTACAACATATCGATCATACCATCTCGTGTGATTACTTAAGATCGGGTTTCACTAATAAAAGTCATACCAATACAAAAGTCGGACTTGTGAATAGTTTTACCAAGATACATAAACAAGTTATGAGCGGTTATACTAAACACACATATTGGTAATCCAAATATTTTCAATTAATAACAATACCAATAAGCCTAGCGATTTCCCTTTCGATTCATAAAACAAGTTTATGAATTGTACTTCCTTTAAACAAATGTAAAACATTGTTTCCTAGGACGAAATCTTCACCCATACCCATACACATAATCACAATAGCATTGATACGATTATGTCGATGTCTTATATACGAAGTTCAAAAGATAGACGTTATACTTCGTATTGTAATTCCTTAATACTATGTCTAACTAAAGTATAATCATTCACAGCTTCGCAGTTATGTTTTCAATATGCACGACTTGAAAGATACGTTAAAATGAAACTGTTCAAGTCAAATATTACTAACCTCAAGGGGAAGGATGATGTCGTCGATGTAGCTCTTTATTCTTCACATTCTTCAAGTCTTCACGTAATACTTGTAAGTCTCATATCTAATAACTTTCTAGTAAACCTATGTGAAGTTGACTCTAGTAAATAATCAAGTGACTCTTTAAATGAGTTTTGGTTCACTAAAATATGATAACCAAACTTAACATACCAACGCTTGGTGGGTTCAACCGAGCAATGCTCTAACAATCTCCCCCTTTGTCAATTTTAGTGACAAAACTCTTACATCATATGGATAAACAAATTACAAGAATTCATTATACATACGCTTGATTCCCAAATTCAACAACACAATAACCTGTATACATTCAATCCACAAATGCCGTTGTTGACATTATAATAACAAATCTAATACTCCCCCTAAAGGTAAGATAGGTAGATTTTCAATATGCACGTCTTTGTTATTCCTTTTGTAGTCCATATAACTACAAGTATCAATATGATATGCTACTCCCCCTTAGTCCATGCTTTACTCTTTCGTTACATATAACGTTTAAGCACCCTTGTCCTTTCCTTAGTGATACCAAATCACTTGTTTACTCCATATATTTCTCCCCCTTTTTGTCACAAAATGACAAAGGTACGAGCAAATAAAAGACAAACCGAAAGGATCTTACAAATCTCAAAAGACTTGCAACCTATAAGAGTTAAGCACGAGGGTTCCACACGCCATTTTTGATAACCAATATCAAAATCGAAACTACAAAGTAATTTTGTTTTGATATGTTACCAAGGAAACAATTGCCCGAAGCAATTTTCCCTAATAGTTTAGCAAATCAAAAATCGACTAAGCACCTTAGTTCTTTTGCTAAACCGATTGTACAAATACAATCGCTTGTTCGATAAGACCAAAATAAAGATCATAATTAACTTTATTTTTCTCATCAGGTTCTAATTATTCAAATAATAACTTAGACCTTTCACTTTTAAACAAGACAAAAATACTAGGTTAGTTAACTAGCATTCTCTTGTTAAGGCATTGCGATTATACTAAAGCAAGATAACAATAGTTTTTCGAATAAACACCCATACACAAATAATGGAATAAACATCAATTGTACCTCCACTAAATTGATAAATCTAACTAAGATCACTTATAAATTAGAACACTCTTAAACTTTATCTCTCCTAATGATTAACTTAGTTTCACTTATTTTCCTCAAGTGTCGCAAATGCGTTAATCGATGTCTTCCATTGTTTTGTTTGCCATTATTCTAAACAATTCATTAATCCCGAAAACCTTTTTTTTTCCTTAAATATTGCTTGTTTTAAGCCATAAACTTTGTTGAATTCATACAAACCAAATAAATTAACTTGCATAATTATTTATCTCAAAGTTCTTTTCTAAGCAATTGATTTAATGTTAACCGGTCACAACATAGACATTTCTTCATCGTCTGCAAGTGTTCTTCTTCTTCACCAAGTGTTTGCCTATTATTGTCTCTTAATTTTGCATTCCCTAGGTTGTTACTCTCTGGCGTCCAGGTTTGTTAATTTTGCCATTTTGTAAGCCTTTTCTTGTTGAAACAATTGATTCTCTTTCTGCCACCAAACAATAAAGCAAGATAACAATAGTTTTACAAAAAGACAAAGGTATTTAGAAACATTTGTTTTTATTAACAATACATTGTTGCCTCTGTTTCTTATTTAATTTGTCAACAATTGAATCAAACACACATCCAAGATAATTTTGTGCACAAATAATGGAATAAACATCAATTGTTCCTTTGACAAAAGACTAAATTCCTCTAAGCTCGGAAAATTTTGTTAAGCCTTTTCGAAATGATGAAATAAATATTTTAAGTATCTTGGTCCCGATAGGATCTCGCAAATCTTTAGTTCAAGAGATTAATAAGTCAAGGATGATCTCCAGTTATGGTATTGCAATTCTCCACCTTGAAAATCAAAATTTCGCATATCTCTCACTAGATCGTGATAATCTTCGAAGAAGAATGAAGAATTAAAAAGGTATGCTCTCGCCATCCCCCATTTTTTTTTTTTTTTTTTTTTTTTTTACAACTCAAACCCTTGCTCGTCCTCCAAGTATTAAACCAAACGAATAATGGAGATATATCGAGTCTATCGTTGAAGAAGTTCGAGTTGAAAGAGATGCTTGGATGGAGCAAAGTATAATCTCTTAGATAATCTTCATACCTATGCAAACATTCAAATAAATAACTTGTCTAAAGAGAATTTTGATTTATCACAAAAGCAAGACTCATTAAGTAATGACTTATCTCGCCTCTCTTATTCTTTGACTAAAACTAATTTGGAGTTGGAAACTTTATCGATGAGAATCGAACTCTTTCACAAGAGAAACGTTCTCTGTTGAATAAGGTGGCGATCTACTCAAGAACAGTATGATGCTTGTCAAAAACTATGCAAAGAACAAGAACAGGCCATTCATACTTTGAAAAATCAACTTGAAGAGAGTTCCACAAGAGAGATAAACTTATTCAAGGTAGAATAACTTTGAGTGTAAAAGCGAAGCAATTCAGAACAATGCACCAAATTAGAAAAACCAACTCTACTCTCGCCACCGAAAATTCCATACTTGTTTCTAATGACAAGAAATTGCGATCTCGATTGAAAGGTTTAGTTGGAGACTCATTTGATGATGCCATGGACCTGGGGAATAACTTAATTCAACAACTTACTCTTCTAGTCAAATTATTTGACTACCTTAATTCATTTATTTCACAAATTTTTAATTATTCTGAAAGTTCCAAAGATCTGTTGTAAGGATCTCTTTTAATCTTTTCTTGCGTGTTTATTATGCATTAGGAGAAGAAGCTTCGCTGCCGCGTTCTACTCTCAAATCAGATATTCCAAAATTCGCAAAGAAAATGGATTACTCGTCTTCCCTCGCTCGTTCTCGATCGCAGAACGTAGATTTGATTACATGTCATTGTAAAGAATAGATAGTAAAAACAAAAGTCCCAACAGATTTTACTTGTCTAAGTCTCTTGATCCTATACATGTTGATCCTCCTCGGAAGTAAGTGACGATGAAGTCCTAATTCTCGATAGTGATTATGACTATGAAAGCGGCGAAGATCTCCTAGTAAGGAAGTCGTTTGAAGATCCGAATAGAAAATTTCGATGAAAGTCCAAGAATCGGGCGAGAACAAAGGTGATGAAAACATTTCGAAAACTTCCATCAACCGATGTAAGAAAGCCGATAAAGGCGCAGTAAAAGTCTCAACCACCCTCTCGTATTTGATAATGCCAATTCCCTTTGTAATTTGTTAGAATTCCTTTTTGTTTGAATGACTTAACTCTTTTGATTGAGTAATTTCCATATTTCTTTCTTCCTTTCTTAGTTAAGACCACCTTGCGAGCATGTTTGCTCATTGAATTTTTTATTATAAATCCATCCCAATCGGATTTGATTTTAATTCTTCTCACTGCGACAAAGTGCAGGCCGCCTTACATTTTCATGCGAGGCCCATTGACTTTGCCTTATCATTTTTGTGTGGTCTTCCAAGTTAGACCTCCCTAAGGTCTTCTTCCCGCCACCTTTAATCGCGACAAGATCGCAACGTCTTTACACTTGTATGTAAAGACCCATTGATCTTGCCTTATCATTTTCCAAGTATTTTTGCCTCTGCAGATGTTTTAGTTGCGACAATATGACAGGTCTAAATATCCTTGCGAACATAAAGCCCCATGACATTGCTGTGCGTCGTGTAAATCGCAGACGTCCGTACACTCGTGTAAAGACCTATTGATCTCTACCCTCGTTAACTAAAACATACAGCCTTGCACTCCCCCTAATGGAGAGCGCGTCGCCTTATCATCTCCCCGGTTGCCCCTTCAAGAAGGCGAAACATCGGCCATACAAGACTAGCTCCTCCCATCCGGTCTTAACAACAACCGGTTGTTTTCGTTCTTATCCCTTATACCTATGGTTTATGGTTACAAGACCGCACCCTAAGTGGAGTTTTTGGCGAGTGCAACATATGCAAGACTTGCCAAGAATGGCCAGGTAGGTTCATCCATCCCGGCACTCGCTCAACCGTGTACCTCGGCGCCGAGCATACATCGAAAGAGACCCTTAACCAGGTATAACCTTATATATATAGTTGGGAATCCAAGTACCTCTCTGGATAGGCTTTCATGGGCCCCAAATTTTCATCTCGGGCTTCAGGAGCGGTGTAACCTTCCCCCGAGCCATGTCGAGAGATACCCCTTATATGACGCACTTTAGGTCTTTAAACGAAATGTTATTCGAACTAGGGTGTAACCATAAAGGTTCGTCCCATTCATTCATTCTTTTATTCAATCATTCTTCATCATTTGCTATTTTGCTTACGAGATATTCACGATTTATTCATTTAATCATTCATTCTCTCTTGTTGTTTTGTTAAGCCATTCATGACTTCTTGTTATTCTTGTCGAGATCTTGGCAGATTTTGCGAAGAAGTACTTCATCTTGATTCATTTTTCCTCTCCCATTTTTACGGTAATACTTTTTTTAGATATAATCTATTCCATGGTCTATCCAATTTTTGTCCCACATCTTTTCCTTCGGATCCATGCCCATATGCCCCCAAACCAACTACCTCTTTGATGATATAAGGTCCATCCCATTTTCTCGCCAACTTGCCTCCACTTTCACGTTGATATATTGGGGTTTCTAACACCAAGTCTCCCGGTTGGAACTCACGTTTTTACACGCTTGTTATATTCTCTAGCCGCGTCTTCGCCGATAATTCTCCATGTGTCGCAATGCCAATTCATCCAACTTTATTAAATGTTTCTGAAGATTTTTATCCCAGGACCTCTTTTTGGTTGTCGAATCACGACCTGGGCTGGGAGTAATCGCTTTCAACTCCGTAAGTTAAGCAAAAGGGACATTCCCGTGGCTTCTCTTCTTAGTTGTATTATAAGCCCATACTGCATTGGGTACTTGTTCGCACCATCCATCTATTGTGTCCTTCCAACTTTTTTCTTCAATATATCGGCAATTGTTTTGTTTGTTGCCTCCGCTTGGCCATTAGCTTGTGGATATAATGGAGTTGATTTTCCACATCTTATCCGAAATGCATTGCTAAAGAACTCTATATTTTGCCCTTCAAACCGCTTCCCATTATCGGATACCAATTGTGGGGATCCCAAATCAGCATATAATATTTTCAAAATTCGTTACCTCAAGTTCTTCATCCTCTTCTCCCCTATCATTAAGCGCCAGTTCAAGTTAGAACTCTCCTTCATTAATGTTGTCATCCTCTCGCAAGACAAAAGAGCAACAACAAAGACCAACCTTTACCAGAAAAAGGTTGAAAACCGGTTTTAACTAATGCAATGCAAAAGTTGAAACCCCGAAACACATATGCTTTTGTGATAAACCAAATGATTCAACATATTGTGACTTTTTCACATATTAGTTTCAATCGGAACCCCTTATGATCATTTGATAAAGCCTACCAACATGGGCTAGAACTTAATCCCGCTAAACCAAAAAGTCACCCAAACCATAAGGGTTCACACCATATGAGATCGAATATTAAGGTTAGGAAAACCGAAATTAAACATCCCATAAACATACATAGCAATAAGATAAAGCATTCAAGCACAGGCTATGTAATCGAAAAACTATCACAAGAAAAATTATAAACTAATAATTTTATTTATAAATAATAGATAGTTTTATTCAAAATAGACCTTATACAATTATTGAAAGAAATCAAAATTGATGTCTATTTTTCTGAATTAATCCTTCAAAGTTGAAGTTGGATCAGAAGATTTCATAGGATTCCAATCATCTTCTATGATTACTAGTCTTGATTTAAGACTAATAACATTGTCATTGACTTCCTTTACTTCCTTTCGCAAATCCTTTTCCATGTTCCTTACTTCACACAAAATTAGATCTAATTTTAGTGAAAGGTTCTTGAGAAGATTATCATTGATCGAAGATATTTCTTCATTAGGAACATCTTTCTGAAGTTCAGGAGATGAATCCGAATCACCATCAGAAGACTTGAGACGAAGTTTCTTGTTAGGAAACAATATAGTCCAGACTTTTTCGGTTTTGCGAGAGTTGCAGCTAGAGGTAGACATTCTGTCAAAACTATATAAAATGAGGTAAGAGGTCTTCCCTCTTATAAGTTCGAGAACTTTTTCTCAAAATCTTTGAGAATATTATTTCAATTAAATTCTTAACCGAAAAATCATTTTTAGAAATATTTTTATCCAAATATTTACATTTATATCCTTACTGTATACTTTTTGAGGGTAACAAGTAAGGATCCATGATAACCTGTTAGGTTGTCAATTTTTGGTTGTTGAATTTTCTTCCCTTGAAGATTTCAACATTCTTACAGATTTGAGGAGACATTATGTTTGAACTTTTAGGTTCAACCCTTAATCTTGATGAAAGATCTTGATGTTCGAAAATCTTATTCTCCCCTTTAGAAGAGATTTTTGATCTAGACTTAGATCTTGAATTTTTGTTTTTATAGAGTCTCCCTCTCTGTTTAGTAACAGAACATTGCCTTTGATAATGCCCTCTTTGCTTGCATTGGAAACAAACACCAGAAGTATTCCGGTTTCTGGATCTAGATTCCACAAAGTTATTTAACCTTGCCTCCTTGCCTTTTGATGCATTTATACCAGGTGATGGTTTTTCAAAGAAATTGAGTTTATCTCTCAGTTTCTGATTTTCTGCTTTTAACTTTCTTATCTCATCTTGACAACATTTGATGTCGAGAATGAGTTTAGATACTTGTACCTGTTCGGAACATTGAGTGGCTTCGATTTTCTCCAGTCGCTTGCTAAATTTTTCTTTATCATTCAAAAAACTCCGTTTGAGTTGATCAAGCGATGATTTTATTTCAATGATGTCAGATTCAAGAAGCTGAGTTCTTTTATCTTTACATGGAAACATTTCTTTGAAAATCGAAGGAGTAAACTCTTCTTGAGTATCTAGAGTTGAAAGAATTTCAGAGTTAGAGACTTCTCCAATGGTTGCAATATTATCCACCATACAGTCTTGATTATCCTCGTCAGGGAAATAGTCAAGGGTTGCAGTATATGCATTTCTTTTCCATTGGTTATCCTTAGTTGGACAATCCAGAGAAATATGACCAAATCCTCTACATTTGTAGCATTGAGGAATATCATCATTATCATCCCAAGTGTCTTCACGCTTATATGTAGAAATGTGATTTCTTTTTGCCACAGGAGGTTCTCTTTTTCGGTGCCTCAACAATTTCTTGAATCATTGAGTAATAAGAGATAAATGATGATTTAGTTCAGCTTCATCTTCAGCATTTTGATCTTCCTGATCTTGGGAGTTTTTCGGACATTGAGTCGGAACCTTTCTACCAGCTTTATATGCCAGATTTTCTCTTTGTTTAGACGAATATTCCTGATCAAATATCTTTAGTTTTCCGACAAGGGAACTTCTCGATAGGGAGGAAAGATCATTAACTTTGATGATTGCATGCTTCTTAGAATCGTATTTAGATGGCAACGATCTGAGAATTTTGCACACTATAGCTTTTTCAGAAATAGTCTTTCCAAGAGAGAAAGAAGCATTGATTATCTCAGAGAGTTTAATATGAAACTCTTCAAAAGTGTCGTTGTCATCCATTCGAAGGTTTTCGCAATCGGACGTAAGAGTTTGAAGTCTAGCTTCTTTCTTTGATGTGTTTTCTTCGAATACGATCTGAAGATTATCCCAAGATTCTTTCGAAGTTTGACATGTTGATACATGATGTTGTAGATCACGACTTACAACATGTATAATAGCATTCAAACCATCTGAATTCTGCTTAGCAAAAGCCTTTTCTTCGTTTGAAAAATCCACTAAGCGTTTAAACTCAGTTTCCGAATTTTCTACTTTAGGGTAATTATAACCATCGATGACTAATAGCCATGTATTAAAGTCTCGTGATTGAAGAAAAGATATCATATCAGATTTCCACCATAGATAGTTTGTTCCATCAAATCTTGGTGGTACGTTAATTGAAGTCGATTCATGAGAACTCGAATTCATTGCTTATGGGTAGGATCGCACCGAACACAGATTGTTAGATCTTTTCGTGTTTGCCTGCTCTGATACCAATTGAAAAGACGAGGGTACCTAAATATACCTCAATCTAAAACTTTTCCACCTATAAGTCCTTTCTCCGAAAGTGATTGTCTATGGACTGAGTCGAGACAATACAACTAATCGGTTCACACTTCGTGTGATCGTCTATGGATACGAGATCGAGATAATATGACAACAAGATAACTTGTGTGATTAACTATGGATACAAGATCGAGACAATACAACAACGAAGTATGTTTACTTGATAATAGGTTCGGACTTAACCAAACACAATAGGATTTCTATCAAGTAAATAGGAATTAACGTTTGTGTATTTTACTTCTAATTATAATAAAAACAATTATAATTGCGGAAATAGAAAAGTAAAAGACACAAAGAAGATTTTGTTAACGAGAAAACCGCAAATGCAAAAAACCTTGGACCTTGTCCACTCAATACTCTCAGGATTAAGCCGTTATACAAAATCTAAACCAACTTCGTATAGTTGAGACCAAGCAACTAAACCTATAGTTCACCTAGTTCCGTTTGTAACCCTGCGCCTCCAACTTGTAATAAGTCACGCACTTGGAACAATTCCTTTGGTTTGTATTCCAAACAAGAAAGGAACAATAAATATGTCTTCAGAAAAACTCTTTTCAAACAAGTGATATGAGTTTGACAAAAGGCTCTTCCGTTTATCCCAATAAACTCCTTTGTCAGGTTCTTAGATCCATCTTTTAAACAACTACCAAAGTAATTGTTAAGACTATCCAATCAATACTTCGAATCACAAAGAATTGTATTGATGCCGATATAATCAATCAAATCTATCACAAAGATAAACCGATTATATTTGGATCCCAGCCGATCAAGTTTTGTGCACACCAATGATTATGAAATCAAATCAGAAATCTTATTTGTCTTCAAATCTTCTTAAATCTTCAATAAACACATGCACACAATCAACTTGAATCTCTTGTGATCAATCACACACATAACGGAGTCTCGTTAACAATGGATTATCACAAGACGTCTTTAGATCTACAAATAGTCTAAAGATCCCCGTTCAAACTTCGATATAGTTTGAGTGAATCTTATATTACTAAAGAAGATTCTCAAGCATAAACAAACTAGGTGCAATCAAATTTCAACAACCTTTAGTCAATCAAATCAATCGAAAACTAATAATAAACTGCAATTATCTAGTTTCCCACCAACGGTACTCGTAGAGCTTCCTAATCTCAAAGAAGTCTTTAAAACGAGCGGTCGTAAGAGATTTCGCCTTATTAGGGTACTTTCCTCTCTGAATAGAAGGCTCCACCAGTAACAACACAACAAGGTAGTTTTTTTGGCTCTGAGGATTAGTTTGGCTCTGAGGATTAGTTTGCTCGAAATACAAACTTCAATATTTATAGACCAAGGAAGTTTGTACGCTAAGGAATTTCCAAAATCGGAAATATTCTCAAGATATGCAATATATTTCCAAATTCGGTTTCCATAATTCCTGGAAATGACCGAAATCTCAGTAGAAAATCTCCAATTAGTAAATGCACATTACCAATTTTTATTTTCTAAATAAATGCATTTTAATTGTTGGAAATTAAAAGCATATAAAACTAAAAACCTTAATTAAAAGATTCTCAATTTATTTCGATCCGGGATTCTCCTTTAGCTATTAAGGAATATCTTTGAACAATAAAAGATAAGAGTTACTGCACATGTTCAAAGTATGTCGACGTCTTTACTTTGTAAATCCTTTTTCATATTTACAATCTTGGAACCGATTTGCACACTTCCAAACAAGTTTAGATTTGGTCTCATCCGACTTCCAAGAACTATGTGATTGATTATCCTATCAAATCACCAATCATGGGTTTCATGCTTCTACCAAAACAAGTTTTGGTTCTACCTCCATGTGGGTACTAGGATCGGTCACACTATCTTTCCAAAATTTGGTTGACTAGGTACTAGGATCTTGTTTACCACATATTTATGGTATTTAACTTGTATTCGGTTGCACAAGTCATAGGATCTGCTACCAATAACTAAGACTTGTTGCACTCTTACAAGGATCGATTCCACACACTTGTGATCGGTTGCACCTCTTACTAGGATCGGTTCCCAATGTCTAGAGTTGGTCATATTAATTACAAATATATCGATCATACCATCCTCGTGTGATTACTTAAGATCGGTTTCACTAATAAAAGTGACGAGGTGTCGAAACTCGCTAAAAATAAATTTCTTACTTCTCTTTAACTAAATAAGTAGTATAATGTAAGTAGGATCGTCCCAAGGAGGTATGAAGTTCAAGTTGTTATGCAAATACTCTTAGCAAAGATGATTTTGTTGTAGAAATGCCTAAATTGTAAAACGTATTCAAACATGAGATGTAATTGACTAAAGGTTCATTCTAGACCACTAATACAAACCAAATTGATAGATAGCTATGTTCTTCACATCATCATGTTACTAACAACCCTAGAATAATTAGTACGCTCAACTATTCTCGTTATTATCTCCTAGCTCACCGGATACGGAAGTGCTCGACTCATGGTTCCTACTGCCAAGTTTCCTAGAGGTACGCTACTAGGTTTGACTTAAACAAGTGCTCTAAGTTCCGTGAGATAAGGTTGCTCCTAGTGATGAACTCAAAAGCATGAATCACCTACTAGTGTTGATTTCTACATATGGGTACTTAACAAAGTCCCATCATCAATACCCACATATTACTACTTGTGTTTATCTTCTCTAGACAATTACGGTCGAAGAAAATCTAAACTAGCAAATAGATTAAGAATTAATGATTCAATTTAACTTAAACCCTTAACAAATAATCCATAGACAATATTAGCATGGTAGAAATCAATCAATAACATTAATGAATGCAAGAAAACAAGTTTTTCATATCAAATATAGATTCATATTTCGGGCTTCAAAATCGCCTTAATCAAAGAGAGTTTTAGTTAATCATAATATTTGAGTTCATCACCAAATAATAATGGAAAATAAAGTAAAGGAGATGAGAATATTAAATGAAAGCAAACCCTAGCTCCGGCTCTCGCAAAACTCCAAGAAGAATACGTATCTCAAAAGAATAGAAACCCTTTCTTTTATAGCCTTCACTTTCCAAAATTAGGTCTTCAAAGTCCATCACCAAAAAGTCCACCAAGCCCATGAACCATGTGTGAGAAACCCATGTGAAAATATGTCTCCAAAAATATGCTCGCCGGAAACCAGGTTTCACTGTACGTAGCTTCTTGAAGGCTGTCTTGGAAAGGTATCTCGGTGGCCATGCAAAGTCCACCCGGTCACCGTTGAATCGGTCAACCCAGTTGACTCGATCAGCTCGGTCAAACCAGTGAGTCACCGGTCAACTGACTTAATCGAGTTGAATTAGTCGAGCCAAGCCAATTGCACCTACCATAAGCAAAAGACAACAAGATGGATGTAGTCATGCGTAATTCAGTCGCGGCAAGATGGTCGTGTATGATTAAAAACACGGCCAAGAGGGGGCACATCCGTTTTGCACCAACCTAGCTTCTAGTTCGGCTTAATGCCTCCTCGCCACTCTGCAATCGCCTACACATATCTTTATCACAATGCCGCAATTGCAGCTTTCATTCCACCAAAGAAAGAACCTCTGCCATACGCGCAAGAAGCACCACGACTGTCAGAGTCGAATAAAGGCAAAGATCAACAAAGATCAAGTGTTTCTCTTTCACCGCACTCCACTCAACCTCAGCAAAGACCTTCTTCTCTACATTCTCACCTGCAAATCAATTTCTGCACCACCGCATTTCACCATCTTCTCACATCAATACAAACGATTCATTTCCCCGTAGAATAACCCACTAGCACTGGGTTGATAGCAAGAATGATATTACAACAATTGACTTTCAAGAACTCGCCATATCACCTCCAGGCTCGAGCCAAAACTACCAAGCATCAAGCCATCTCTGTACCTAGCTCTTCCTTTGCTGCAACATCTTCCTGACCTTTCCCTGTAGTGCAATACACCAAATTCGAGTACAACAACTTTCTATTTTAACTAAAATCCACTCGATTCAAATGACTCTAAGAAACACCCATTAATCTGTGCCACTGTAACGTTCTTCACCGATTTCCGCATCAATACAAGCTCAAAACTCAACCGAATCACCACAACACCGAGCCATTCCTCCTAACTTCCATACCCAACAACAACAGATCCCCAAATTACGCTCATTCACATTCAATAATTTGTCCTAAAATCATCTCTCGTTTCGCAAATTAAATCAGTGACCTGAAACCCATTTCTTCCATGTGATTCTGGCCCAAATCGAACTCAAATAATATTGAAATCTTCTCCATTGATGGCAGTAAACTTGGTTTGTTTTCACCGCAATACTTCACCAAAACTCGATTAAAAATCCACCACAAATGTTATCCTACAAACCCCGCCAAAGAATCCACCAATTCCATGCCAGGGATCGATCCCAATTCATCTCCAAACACGAGCTCCTATCTCTACAAACATAACCACCAATACCCATTTCTCCTTGTTGATTTCTTTACTACAATCTCATTGCCAAAACAACACAAAATGTCCCCATGAACTCCAACTATCTTCCCGCGTAAACCATCGACTCACAACACACAATTTCTTCCCATAAAATGCCAGAATCCACTCCATTCTTCTTTCTTCTTCTCATTTCACCGAGACTCTTGACACTGATGAATTCGCCGATCCATGGCTCAAACACACAAGAAAACTAGATCTCTTCTTTTGTTAGCAGCTTCTTCTCGATCTCTCATGTCCTCTCTTCTCAATTTCGAGCAATCCCGCGCCCATCTTCCCCTCTCTCAAATTCAGCCCACATAATGAAAAGTGAAAACACTTCTCTTAATTCTAGGGCTTCCCCTGTAGGGAATTGAGAATGGATAAAACCACCCAAGTGACAAAGAAAAGGGGTTACCCATAAATGGTTCTAGGCACCCATTCTTTAGATAAAAGCCACCATGTGATACTTGGCTTGTCAGGGCCATGAACCGACCGCCTATTTACTTCCTTTTGTTGCGCATATTCTGGCGACTCCGAGTATCACCCGCATGTGAAATGACCAGATTCCGTTCCTTGCTCAAAATGAATGATTTCTTCTTCTTTTGCTCCGCGGGACTCCAAAGCACCTAAAAACTCAAATTCACACATAAGATACATATTTTACAAGAAAACTTAGCGAAGAAAGCATAAACAATAGATAAATATCAAGGTGTTTTAGACACCTATCAAATTCCCCCACACTTATAGACTTTGCTAGTCCTCGAGCAAATCAAACAAAATAATTCTAAAACAAATACATACAACTCCGTCTCCTCGAGGCTACGGTCACTTTTAGCATAAATAATAAGTTTTAAACTCCTAGGTGTCCCTAGTGGACGAGTTTTAGTCTCGTGAAGGTTTACAAGAGGTCTCAGCTTCTACAAAACCTATATTTCCAACTCCGTCTATTTGTGACAAATCAATGAATGAATCCAAAATGACTACAGAGGAGGTACCTTGCGCAAATTAGGTTATATTCAAGTAAATAAAGCTTAAATTAGATAGTCAACAAGCCACAATACTCGAAACTAACAAACCACAATCACAATGAAAAGATTAAGAAGATGGATATAGATGTAGATGTTGGCGAATGTTCACAAGTGTTCGATGTTTCCCATATCTGTCAAGGTCATGCTAAGATGAACCTAATCCCTATTGGGATTGAGCTACTGGTCAATTCTAGTGTCAACACACGGTATATACAAAGGAACGTTAATGGTCAACAAACTTATTTCTACATCAACTCACCGCATATACAAGGGAACCTAGAGTGACTTTATTCACCAAATATAATACTTTCTTTTCTTTTCCCTTTTTTTTTTTTTTCACTTTTTTTCTTTCTTTTTTTTTTTTTTTTTTGACAAGATGATTAGATCAAATCGATCCAAGCGCATGCTTCTTGTCGCAAGTACGTGATAGTTGCCTTGGATCCTCCGATTCCACGCTTGTTTAGGCGAATGAGACAGACTCACGCCACACATACTGCTATTCCCATGTCATTCTTATTCCGTTTGGTCTAATTGGCCTGGTCTCTTTTTTTTCTTTTTCTAGCAACTCAATCACTCTATTTCATCCTAGCAAGTAATAACACGTCGATGTTTAGTGACCCACCAAAACACTTAGAGAACAATAGATAAATATGGAAAAAAAAAAATAGAATGCGATATGGTGATATTCCAGATATGGTAACGACTATCATGTTATTTGTGATTCCGAGCTATGTTCGTTCTTGTTAATTAATGGGTTCCTCGACTCACTCACAATCAAAATGATTCCATCCACTAATGGTGTCATCCTAAAGGCACAAGTTTCTAGATTTTAGTTCAAAAAGCACAATTTTTTTTTTTTTTTTTTCTTTTCTATTTTTCTTTTTTTTTTATGGCATAAAACTAACTAAAACAAACTATACAAACACACATAAATGCTCCCCACACTTAAACTCTTACATTGTCCTCAATGTAAAAATTGAATCATCCAAAGAAGGTTCAAGGTGGGAAATTCCGTAAATGATATGCAAAAACAAGAAAATAAAGATAAAATGCTTAAAAATAAAAAGATAAAGGGAAAGATACAAAACCGTGGGTTGCCTCCCACTTAGCGCTTGGTTTAATGTCAAAATCACTCGACTTTCACCTCAATTACTCCTCCAGAGGGGAGTGGGTCACTCAATGTGATCATATCCCGATTCTCGTCACAAATCAAGCCATAGTATGGTTTCAAGCGATGGCCGTTAACCTTGAAATCAGCCTCCGTTTTGGGACTAGTAATTTCAACCGCACCATGCAAACACATTAGTAACAACAAAATGGTCCAACCCATCCGGACCTAAGTTTACCTTAAACAATTTAAGACGAGAATGGAATAAAAGAACTTTCTCGCCCCTACTTCAAACTCTTTCGGAAATCATTTTATCATGGAAAGCCTTGGTCTTTTCTTTGTAAATGCGTGAACTTTCATATGCATCATTACGTATTTCTTCTAACTCATTGAGTCAAGTTTCCTATGTTCACCAAATGCATCTAATTCCATATTACATACCTTGATAGCCCAATAAGCTTTGTGTTCAAGTTCCACGGAAGATGGTGGTTTACCATAGACAAGCCTAAAAGAGACATACCGATGGGTGTCTTATAAGTCATCCTATACGCCCACAAAGCGTCATTGAGTCTATAACTCCAATCTTTCCTTTGCAACATTCACCGTCTTCTCTAAGATGGACTTAATCTCCTTGTTGGAAATTTCAAATTTTTGACCGCTGTTTGTGGATGATACTTGTACCAACTTTATGAGAAATGTTATACTTCTTTAGAAGAGCGTGAAAGGATCTCTTGAAGTACGAACCTCCATCACTAATCACCACTCGAGGTGTTCCAAACCTAGAAAAGATATGTTCCTTCACAAACTCACAAACAATATGAGAATCATTGGTAGGGGTGGCTTTAGCTTCCACCCACTTAGAAACATAATCTCAAGAAGAAGTATAAAAATTTCCCATTGGAATTCACAAAAGGCCCCATAAAATCGATACCCCAAACATCAAAATCTCAACAAATAGAATTGGTGTTTGCGGCATTTGGTTTCTAGCACCAAGGTTGCATGTCCTTTGACACCTATCACAAGCCTTACAACATAGATATGCATCCTTAAACAATGTAGGCCAATAAAACCACTTTCGAGAACCTTGAGGGCTGTCCTCTTGGCTCCAAATGGCCACCACAAGCATATGAGTGACAAAAATTCAGAATTGATTGGAACTGGATTCAAGTACGCACTGCGGATCATTTGATCGAGCAATGCTTCCACAAATAAGGTTCATCCCATATATATTGCTAGCAATCTTCTGAGCTTGTGTTTCTGGGAATGTAGACATGGAACTAGGTACTTGTCCCGTCACCAAGAAGTTAACGATATCAGCGTACCATGGAGTTATGCCACCAACCGCAAAGAGTTGCTCATCCGGAAGCTATCATGCAAAGGAATCGCTTCTTCGACACAACCAATCTGCTTAAAATGATCCGCTACAAGATTCTCGCTGCACTTCTTGTCCTTGATTTGCAAGTTGAACTCTTGAAGAAGAAGAATCCACCTTATGAGCCTTGGCTTAGCATCCTTCTTTGTTAGCAAGTATCGAAGTGCAAAGATGGTCGGAGAAAACAACCACCTTTGTACCCACTAAATAAGATCTAAACTTCTCGAGTGCAAACACTACGCCAAAAGCTCCTTTTCGTTAGTGGAGTAGTTGATTTGTGCTCGTTGAGAGTTCTAGAAGCATAATAAATGGCATATGGAACTTTTGCCATCTCGCTGTCCCAACACGGCTCCAACGGCATAATCACTTAAATGCGCACATCAACTCAAATGGCTTGCTCCAAATCAGGTGGTTTTGATGATTGGTGCGGTGAGTCAACAACTCTTTCAAGGTGTGTCGAAAGCTTCCTTGCATTTCCTTGTCACAATCAAAGTCACATCTTTTGCAAGAGTCTCACACGTAAGGCATTGCAGTCTTGGAGAAATCCTTGATGAATCTCCTATAAAAACCTCCATGACACCAAGAAAAGAGCGGGCACCTCCTCACATTTGTAGGGTATTGTAAGTTCCGAATCAAATCTATCTTAGCCTTGTCAACTTCTAACTCCCTTAGAGGATACAACATGACCTAGAACAATCCCATGATTCACCATAAAGTGACACTTTTCCCAATTAAGCACAAGATTAGTTTCTACGATCGCTTAAGAATAAGTGCAAGGTTATCTAAGATTTATCAAAAGAGTCACCATACACGCCGAAATCATCCATAAACACTTCTATGATGCTTTCCACATAATCTAAGAATATACTTACCATACAACGTTGAAAAGTGGCTGGACATTGCACAAGCCAAAAATGGCATGCGTCTATATGCAAAGTGCCAAAAGGGCAAGTAAACGTTGTCTTTTCGATCTTCTGAGAGCTATCACAATCAGGTTATAACCTTTGAAAACCATCAAGGAAACAAAAAAAGCATGTCTAGCCAACCTTTCAGCATTTGATCAATGAATGAGTAAGGGAAAATGGTCCTTTCGGGTGGTAGAGTTGAGCTTCCGGTAGTCAATGCAAACTCTCCAACCTGGCCCTCTGATTCTAGTTGGAACCAAGTCATTGTCTTCGTTTTCACCACCGTGATTCCACTTCTTTGGAACGACTTGAATCGGGCTCACCCATTCTTTATCGGATATGGGATAGATGCTTTACTTCCAACAACTTGATTTCCTTCTTGACTACTTCCATCATCTGAGGTTCAAGCGACGTTGAGCTTCTCTTGTTGGTTTTGCCCCTCCTCAAGAAGTATTCTATTGCATACATGGGAAGGACCGATTCCTTTGATATCGGCTATAGATCCACCAATGGCATTTGTACTCTCTTAGCACTCAACAAGCTTCTCCTCTTGCACCTTGGTAAGGTTGTTGGCAATGATCACCAGTGAACTCTTCCTTGTCACCTAAATACACGTATTTAAGGTGATCCTAAGAGGTTTCAACTCAAGAATAGGTGCTGCATAATCGATTGTAAAAGTTTCTCATTAGTAAGCGGCAAAGAAACATAAGACACATTATACTTTGGTGGAACTTCTTGTAATGAGTTAAGAGATAAAAACAACCTCTTTTAAGCTCATCACAAATAGACAATTCACTTTCAATGTCTTTGTATTTTCCATAACCTAAACCTTCCACTATGGTGTTTTCTAAAGCATCTTCACCATTCGATTCAAAAATCATTTGAGCTAGAGAATCAATAATATCAATTGAAAAACTGGAATGCACATCACTAGGATATCTCATAGCTTCAAAGATATTGAAACTTATGACTTCGTCATCAAATTCCATAGTTAAAAGCGCCCTTGAAAACATCAATCTTTGTTCTAGCGGTTCTCATGAATGGTCTACCCAACAAAAGGAGTAGCCGATGGTGAATCTTCATCCATCATGTCAAGAACATAGAAATCGAGTTGGAAATATGAGTTGATTGACTCCGCACCAAAACATCTTCAATAACCCCTTTCGGGTAAGAATTAGACCTATCGGCCAGTTGTATAACAATACATTATTCTTAAGAGGTCCAAGATTCAATGATTTCATAAACGGAGGCCAGGCATAACATTAATGGATGCTCCAGCCGTTCAAAACCCGATTTTACCAATAGTACATGGTATGGTGAAACTACCTCGGGTCTTTCAACTTAGGTGGGAGTTTCTTTTGAAGATATGCCGAAGCATTCTCCCCACACTCATTACCTCGTTACTTAATTTGTGCTTGTTAGTGCACAATTCCTTCAAGAACTTTGCCCAACGTGGAACTTGCCTTATTGCCTCAATGAGTGGAATGTTCACTTCAATCTTCTTAAAGATTTCCAAAAGCTCTTGGTACAATGTCTCCTTTGTTCGACTTTGCAAACTCCTGCTAGGAAAAGGCGAGATAACATAAATAGAAACATGAGTTTTAGAGTTAGAATTTGTTCAAGTCAGCCTTTTTTTAGACCGTTTCACCCTCTTCTTTCTCAACTCGGAGTTCATGGGACACCTGTGATGTTCCCCGGTTTCTCTACTTGCTTCCCACTTAAGTAACTCAATAGCATTGGCATTCTCCTTGTGATTATTGATTGCGAAGGAGTTTTCCCTCCGCTTGTGCTTCCAATTTGCTCACTGGCATTAGCTAATTGACCATTTGTGTTCGGATGTCCTTCATCTCCATTGCTGACTTTTGCTTATCTTGCACCATTGTGTTGAGAATGAGATTCAACTTGTCATCTATACTCGTGCCTTGAGTTTCTTGTGGTGGTCTTTGCATGAATTGATATCCTCCTTGTTGATTGAAAGTAGGATTTACGTGGCTCTCTTGCTTGTTGGCATAGTGAAGTCGGATGATCCGCATGACTGGATTGTAGGTGTTGGAGTACGGATCGCCCTCGGCCTTTGCTGATTTTGGTACATAGCACTTGCTTGCTCAACATCTTCGGTATATGATGATGGTATGCCAGCCGGCAGCTATTTGAGTCATCATTCTCTCTATGTTGCCCATCCTTTGTTCCATGTGTGAAGAATTGCCAACTTCATTCACCTTCCTTACTGGCATTCATCTCGAGTGTAGAATTGTTGAGTGTTCGCAGCCATATTCTCCAACAAACTTGTAGCTTCCGCAATGGTCTTGTTGGTAAAGCGCACCACCACTTGCGTCGATCAAATTTCTATCATTAGAAAGCAGCCCCTCGTAGAAATATTGAATCACAAGTTGATCGCTGATTTGGTGGTGTGGGCAGCTAGCTAAAAACTTCTTGTGCGCTCCCAATACTCATGGAGAGTCTCTCCGTGCTTGCCTAATACCACAAATCTCTCATGAATCCACATTTGCTTTTGATCTTTGGAAATACTTCTCAAGGAACAATTTCTTCATCCCATTCCATGTGGTTATGCTTCCGAGGCGGAGTAAGCAAAAGAACCACTCTCCTACGATATCTAAAAGAGAGAAAGGAAAAGTCAGTCATCATAGCCATATCCGCATCTGTGATTCTTGCTTCATCTTGGTCACAACATGATGGAATTGTTGCAAGTGACGATTAGGATCTTCTCCCGCTAAACCTCTGAATTTGGGCAGCAAGTTAATCAATTGTGGTTTCAACTCAATGGTTTCCATTCAATTGAATACATAAAGGCTTTCCGATCTAGGTTTGGAGAAGTGAGCTCCTTGAGTGTTCTTGGAGCGGTGGTCGACCTCCCATTGTGTTTGTCTTCCTCTTCGTCCGAGTCAGAGAATTCACTTGGTGTAGAACTTTGAGGAAGTGGAGTGTTGGATTTCGAATGAAATCCTTAAGTAAAGTGCGGAACGAAGACGTATACCAATTGGACTTGGTCCGCCCTCTCCACGCATTCACCAAAGAAATAGTACCCGAAAATCAAATTCTAAGAGGTTGAATAAGTAGATAGAAATTGAAAATAAAAGCAAAAAAGTAACAACTAAGAATAAAAATAACAACTAAACTGCTTAGCTTTGCCTCCAGCCAGTGGCGCCAATTTTGACGAGGTGTCGAACTCGCAAAAATAAATTTCTCTACTTCTCTTTAACTAGCAAGTAGTATAATGTAAGTAGGATCGTCCCAAGGGAGGTATGAAGTTCAAGTTGACATGCAAATACTCTTAGCAAAGATGATTTTGTTGTAGAAATCTTTGAAAATTGTAAAACGTATTCAAATATGAGATGTAATTGACTAAAGGTTCATTTCTAGACCACGGAATACAAACCAAATTGATAGATAGCTATGTTCTTCACATCATCATGTTACTAACAACCCTAGAATAATTAGTACGCTCAACTATTCCGTTATTATCTCCTAGCTCACCGGATACGGAAGTGCTGACTCAAGTTCCTTACTCTGCCAAGTTTCCCTAGAGGTACGCTTACTAGGTTTGACTTAAACAAGTGCTCTAAGTTACGTGAGATAAGGTTGCTCCTAGTGATGAACTCAAAAGCATGAATCACCTACTAGTGTTGATTTCTACATATGGGTACTTAACAAAGTCCCATCATCAATACCCATATTACTACTTGTGTTTATCTTCTCTAGACAATTACGGGTCGAAGAAAATCTAAACTAGCAAATAGATTAAAAATTAATGATTCAATTTCGAACTTAAACCCTTAACAAATAATCCATAGACAATATTAGCATGGTAGAAATCAATCAATAACATTAATGAATGCAAGAAAACAAGTTTTCATATCAAATATAGATTCATATTTCGGGCTTCCAAAATCGCCCATAATCAAAGAGAGTTTTAGTTAATCATAATATTGAGTTCATCACAAATAATAATGGAAAATAAAGTAAAGGAGATGAGAATATTAAATAAAGCAAACCCTAGCTCCTAGCTCTCTGCCAAAACTCCAAGAAGAATACGTATCTCAAAAGAATAGAAACCCTTTCTTTTTATAGCCTTCCCACTTTCCAAAATTAGGTCTTCAAAGTCCATCACCAAAAAAGTCCACTAAGCCCATGAACCATGTGTGAGAAACCCATGTGAAAATATACCTCAAAAATATGTCATGGAATGGGTTTAAGGCCGGAATATGGCCTAATTGTGCTTGAAAGGTATCTCGAGTGGCCAAGCAAAGTCCACCCTGCGATCACCGGTTGAATCGGCCAACCGAGTTGACTGCGACGACTCAGTCAAACCCGGTAGTCGGCTCGGTCAAGCGACTTAGTCGAGTTGAATTAGTCCAGCCAAGCCAATTGCCAACCGCCATGAGCGGTAGCAGCCAAGATGGATGTAGTCTCAGGCAATCGATCACGGCCAAGATGGTGTGTATGATTACGCGACTTACGCCCCGAGGCTATCATTTTGCACTCAACCGTAACCGGATTCGGTTACCGGCTCCTCTCCGCCACTCTGCAATCGCCTACACATATCTTTATCACGGCTACTGCAATTGACAGCTTCTATTCCACAGACAACCTCTCGGCCATACGCCACCAAGCACCACGACAGCATTTGTCGTAATAAATCATGCGACATCACAAGATCTTTGTTGTTTCTCGCACCGGCACTCGCTCAACCTCGGCACTTTTTTCTACATTCTCGACCTGAAATCAATTGCACCACCGCCTCACCATCTTCTCATCATCAATACAAATCTAGCCATTTCTTTGTAGAATAACCCACCACTGGTTGTAGCAACAACATATTGCTACAAATTTTGTGATTCACCAAGAACTCGCCATATCACCTCCAGTGCTCGAGCCAAAACTACCAAGCATCAAGCCATCTACAGCCTAGCTCTTCCTTTGCTGCAACATCTTCCCGACCTTCCCCGTAGTGCATTACAAATTGAGTACAACAACTTTCTATTTTAACTAAAATCGACTCGATTGACTCTTTCGTAAACACCCATTAATCTCAAATAAGTAACGTCTTCTTCTTTGATTTCCGGCATCAATACAAGCTCAAAACTCAACTAATCACCACAACAACTTAGCCATTCCTCCTAACTTCCATACCCAACAAATGCATCCCCAAATCCGCTCATTCACATTCACGAATTTGTCTAAAATCATCTCGTTAAAGCAGATGGGATGCAAACCCCCATTTCTTCCATGTGATTCGTCCCAAATCGAACTCAAATAATATTGAAATCTTCTCCATTGATGGCGAAACTTGGTTTGTTTTCACCGTAATACTTCACCAAAACTCATTAAAAATCCACCACAAATGTTATCCTACAAACCCGAGTTCAAGAATCCACCAATTCCATGCCGAATCGATCCCAATTCATCTCCAAACACGAGCTCCTATCTCTACAAACATAACCACCAATACCCCATTTCTCCTTGTTGATTTCTTTACTACAATCTCGCTCACAAAATGACACAAAATATCCCCATGAACTCCAACTATCTTCCCACGCGAAACCATCAACTCACAACACAATTTCTTCCATAAAATGCCAGTAATCCACTCCATTCTTCTTTCTTCTTCTCGGCTTCCAGCTGAGACTCTTGACACTTGATGAATTCTGCCGATCCCATGGCTGGGTCGAAGGCTACGGCAAGAAAACTAGATCTCTTTCTTTGTTAGCAGCTTCTTCTCGATCTCTCATGTCCTCTCTTCTCTCAATTTCAGAGCAATCCCGCAGCCATCTTCCCTCTCTCAAATTCAGCCCACATAATGAAAAGTGAAAACACTTCTTAATTCTAGGGCTTCAAGGGGAATTGAGAATGGATAAAACCACCCAAGTGACAAAGAAAGGGGTTACCCATAAATGGTTCTAGGCACCCATTCTTTAGATAAAAGCCACCATGTTGATACTTGGCTTGTCGATTTCGCAACATTTGCTATTTACTTCCTTTTTTGTTATAGCGTATTCTTGGCCGACTCGAGTATCACCCGCATGTGAAATGACCCATTAGTTCATTGCTCAAAATGAATGATTTCTTCTTCTTTGCTCCGTGCGACTCCAAAGCACCTAAAAACTCAAATTCACACATAAGATACATATTTTACAAGAAAACTTAGCGAAGAAAGCATAAACAATAGATAAATATCAAGGTGTTTTAGACACCTATCAAAAAGTTATACCAATACAAAAGTCAGGCCTTGTGAATAGTTTTACCAAGATACATAAACAAGTTATGAGCGGTTATACTAAACACACATATTGGTAATCCAAAGATTTGCAATGAATAACAATACCAATAAGCCTAGAGATTTCCCTTTCGATTCATAAAACAAGTTTATGAATTGTACTTCCTTTAAACAAATGTAAAACATTGTTTCCTAAGACGAAATCTTCACCCAACCCCATCCCCATAATCACAATAGCATTCATACGATTATGTCGATGTCTTATATACGAAGTTCAAAAGATAGACGTTATACTTCGTATTGTAATTCCTTAATACTATGTCTAACTAGAGTATAATCATTCAAAGCTTCGCAGTTATGTTTTCAATATGCATGACTTGAAAGATACGTTAGGAATGAAACAGTTCAAGTAAAATATTACTAACCTCAAGAGGAAGGATGATGTCATTGATGTAGCTCTTTACTTCTTCACATTCTTCAAGTCTTCACGTAATACTTGTAAGTCTCATATCATAATAGCTTTCTAGTAAACCTATACAAAGTTGACTCTAGTAAATAATCAAGCTAATCTTTAAATGATTTTTCGTTCACTAAAATATGATAACCAAACTTGACATACCAACGCTTAGTGGGTTCAACCGAGCAATGCTGTAACAAAAGGTGCCTGAATTCCATCCCAAAGTGTTAGAACACGCAAGAATCATTGAAAACCGGGTTTTCAAGTGATTGCATGACAGAACTAAGGAGTATGCCAAATTCTATGGTGGAAGTCAGTAGTTTAAGTCCATGTTTCTCACAAGTATGTGAAAATTATGCATTAGGAATGTATAATTTCGTAGTGTTATCGGTAACAAGTATATTACCACATGTAATGTCTGTTGTAATGGGAATTTTGCGAAAATTCCTGAATGCAAAGATGTTTTTCTTCTTTGCAATGGCAAAGAAGATGGAGAACCTGTCTATGTGATAGATTGAAGGTGTCTCATCGTAGCCAATTTGGTGGAAGATTAAAGTTATCTCTCTCGAGTGCATGTACCTTGGTGGTAATGCAAAATTTGGTTGTGAACCAGCTTTTTTGTGGCAATGTGATTCCATAAAAGAAGAATTGGATGGTCAATTCTTATATATCATAAAGCTTATGGAAAGGCTGAAGATAGAAGTGCAAGTTAGGAGAAAGTCGATACACCACGGTTTTGCATTTGCAAAGTGCTCTTCGTTGATGATAGATGTGCACAAGGAGTGTGCTTGCACCTGGTTTATGAGTGGGATCAATATGCTTGGGCAAGAGTGTCCAAAGACCTGCATTTGATCATAACCACAAGCGGATGTTCTTGTCGACTGCAAATCAACAATTGTTGCTACTGAAGTTGATTTTGGATAAGGGGAAAGACAAGAGTAACCAATTGTGCATGGGAAGTAAAAATGAGTTCCAATTTTGAAGAAGATTGTGTCATTCTTGCTTCATGGAACATAGGCAGTGGCGCCTCATTTGCAAGGATTGTGGCCTTGTTAAGATTGTCGATGAGAATTATCCGCGAAAGTCATTGATAAATATGACTTGCTGAGCTCTATGGTGATGCTCAGAATCACCAAGTTAAGTCCGTTCAACTTGTGCAAAGGTGCACAAGTTTGCGTTAAAATTCAGGTGTTGACTGGCATGACAGATTTGCAATGGTAGCATGCGCCAAATAGGATTTGGGCATGGCCAAGATGCATGATGCGTTTAGAGATGCAAGTTAGGCCGAATTGTAGATGCATAGAGAACGAAAGACAAAGTGGTGGTGATGCATAAGAATGGAAAGAGGTCATTTTTGAATAAATCTTCATGAAATCTAAAGCAATATGATAGCATCAGTTTGAAGGAGTATTCAACTAAGTGTCAATTATATTGTGTTTCATTATGGGAGTTGCATAAGAACGTTGATAGTTGGAAGAGTACATGTGGCAAAGTGAATTGTTACATTGGGGACAGTAGGTGCTATCTTGCTTTGTTTCTTAGAAAGCGAAGATGAAGTCAGTATTGCAATACTTGTTAGGTCTTATAAGTTGCAATCAGTTGGCGTGAGTATTTGCTCAAGTTTGAGTATACTTTCATTTTGGGTCGAGTGGACCTTGGTGTTGGAATGAAGTCTCTCTATGTAAGGTAGTAGTGAATGAGGGTATTTGAAATGAGAGTTCTTGTCTCTTTCGTTCAAGGTAAAGCTAGTTCGCGTGGAATATGCTACATAGCATATTAAGCCAAAATATGCAATAGAAGACGATGGAAGTGAAAGGAACAAATAGAATTGGTGGCATAGTCGAGTTTGTTGTTGAGAGTTATGTGGAGTGCGGTATTTGGAAGCGATAGCATGGAGTAACGCAACAATAATTAAGATGTAAGTCCATCAATTATATTAGTTAAGAGTAACTCATAGTTTGGAAGAACATGATGTTGTTTTTCCACCACATTAAAGCGTAGCATTTTGAAAAAGCAAGTGATGCTTAAATTGCTAGTTTCAAAGGCGCGTGAAGAGGATACCTTGTCCAAAGTGACGGTGGGATGTCCCGGGTAGTCCTAAGTCATGACTATACCAAATTCATGCATTTCAATCAAGGTGTTGTGATAGTACAAGCAAAAAACATCAAGGTGCTGGTTCTTTTGCTTACAAATGGTGCAAAGCTAAAAGGTGTAATTTACAATATGATTTGGAGGCCAAATCTAGTGGAAGTTTTGTTACATTGTTGAAGACAGCAAAGGATATGGATTGTGGCACATACCAGAGTGGTATGGAATCATAGCATGCATACCTTAAGGCATGTCATTTAGCGTAGGCGCGATATGATTGAAGAATTGGGCCAAGTCTTGTATAAGTCCTGTTATGTTGGATGGTGCAACTAAAGTCAGAAAATCAAGGCGAAAGACTATGGCAATGATCATTGTGATCAGTTAAAAAGAATCATTGTTTGTGTACACTTAGGCACAAATGATTCATGCGAAGTTCAAGCAAAATTCATGGAATTGGCTAAGGAGAATTTCAAGTTTGCATTTGGGTATTGATATATAATTTGAAGTGGAGTTGGAACGTAGGCGCAACGTAACAACAAAGTTCAATTTAGTAGGATCAATGACAAAGCAGTAAAGCTAAGTGATGTTGATGCTAAAGCATAAAAGTTGGCTAAGGGCGTTTTGAAAAAGCTAGCAAAGATTGCTGAATTTCAGAAAGAGTTCCGAAAGTCCATGCAGCGAAGATTGAGATCAGTATTGTAACACCCCGTATTTTTAGAATGGCGCATGCTAAAAGAAGCGCCATGGCCTGAGATGAAGCTTCATTCGAAGTTTCCGTTGGTTGGTAAGAGGTAGATTGGCTTAAGGCCAATATCGCGCCAAAATGGCGTATTATGTTTGGCATTTGTCCAAGAGCCAAATCTCGGATCAAATGATACATTAGGCCAGTTGGGTAGATGGCCTAGAGACCTGCACCGCATCCTTAGCGCTTTATGAAGGTTATTGTCTTAGAGACAATATTACACAATCATTGTGCATCAGGCCAGAGAGGATTGGCCAAGAGAATATTGCACAATCATTGTGCAATACGCCAGAGAGAATGTCGCACAATCATTATCCAATAGCCAGAACTAGTGTTGTGTAATCATTGTGCAACAGACAGAACGAGTGGTGCGCAATCATTATGCAACAGACGGAACGAGTGGTGCGCAATATGTTAGAGCACTGCTCAGTCGAACTATCTCAAGATTGTTGTCAAGTTTAGTTTCCAAAACTATAAGTCTTGATTTCTAGTCTACTTATAGCTAAGTCTCGGATTAGGATAGAAAGTGTAGTTGAGCATTAGACTTCACGACGTTCATCTATTGAAGACGAAGAATTACTAAAGGGAGGTTGTGGAACTTCATAAACAAAAGGTATGTGGAGACTTGAACTCATCTATCACTCAAATGTCTATCTACTCTATCTCCTATTTGAGACAAAAGTCGTATAGCTATATAGACTTCATTTATACACATTTGATAATTCGAGCTGAGTTTAACTCGCTTACATATTTCTCGAAATATGTGTTGGTAAGATTTCTCTTTAACCAAGTTCATCTTATATAGGTTTCATATATTGCAACTTGTTATGGGATATGTGTGTTTGCGTCCGTGAAATATGATTGTCCCATATTTGTCAAAAGTTAAGTCTTTCATATGTCATTGTGCAAATGGTGATAAAAGAATGAAATGAACTTTTGACAAACAAAAGTTAAGCCTATTATGTCATTATGCATATAGTGATGGAAGATAGGATGATCTTTTGTTTACAAAGATTAAGTCTATTACATGTCTTTATGCAAATAGTGATCAAAGATACAATGAATCTTTGTTTATTTCGCAGTATTGGTCTTCCCTGATTCACATCTTTGTGTAAATACTGTGTGGGTCCATAAGTTCTCTTATGTTGAGCATTTCCGATTAAATTAATCATGGGTTCTCTTGTAGTTAATTTAATTGAGTATTTTGGATACAAATTCATGATTCATGATTTGTTAATATCCAAAGAAATCTTCTTTTCTTGTGAAAGTAAGGTCGCTCTTGTAGTTCTTTCGGGAATGATATTTTATGGGGGAGAGTTCTTTTTGAACTTGTGCTGAATTGCCAAATCTTTGTGGGTAGTGCGGTTGTGGAATATTGTAGGGGTTATCTTGTATCTTTATAAACTCCTTGATGAATGCATTTAGTTTCGGCTATATGATGGCATCTAAACAAGTTGATATGTTGTTCTCTTTTGGTCATGAAGTATCTCTATGGAAATTTCATTAGGATCCCACTAGTTTCCGTACCTTTGCCAATTTTTATTGACAAAAAGGGGTAGAGTTAATGTATAGTTCACACTACAAATACATATGGTTTACGGATCATTATGTAAGGGTGAGTGGTTTTCATGTGAGATGAAGTATTGACTAAGGGGGGGCGATACATATCACCATAGTATTATTGTCAAAGTTGTGATACAATTGAACTTTGATGCTATGTAATTATACTATGAAACTGTATAACAAGGATTGAGAGCTTTTGTTTTCTCATTGTTATGGCTTCGGGTCTTCAACAACTATGATGTTGAGTTGAACACGTTCAAAATCATTGGAGTACTTGGAAGTGACGAAGATTTTGAGTAATGTTGAAGAACCAAGGAAATCAAGCATTTGGATTGAGAGCTACAAAGTTTATTTATTTTGTATTCCATATGTATTGATAGTTTTGTCACTAAAATTGACAAAGGGGGAGATTGTTAGAGCACTGCTCGGTCGAACTCGCAAGCGATGCTATCTCAAGCTTGTTGTCAAGTTTAGTTTCCAAAACTATAAGTCCTGATTTCTAGTCTACTTATAGCTAAGTATCGTATTAGGATAGTGTTGATGGTGGTTTTTAGATCAGGGTTGAAATTGTAAAACCTTGCATCTGACGTGACATCACTCTGTGAGGAAATGGTGTCGTATTGAGCCGTTCAATATACTTACATGAAATTTATCCAGACTGGCGAATGTAGCAACCATCCAAGATGTTCTGTAAATTTCGGCACCTCGCCTATATTCACTTAATATAAGTTCTTTTGAATGCCTTATATGCTATGTTCTCCCATTTGAACCCTTAATGTTGATATGGCATGACGATTTGTGTTCGCTCGCAGCAGAGTAGCAAGAATTTCCAAATATCAAGGATAAGGTCTTTGCATAAGGTATTCAATCAGAAAAGCATGCTGCTATCTGGCAATGAACTTAAAAGAACTTTGTGCCAACACATAGAGTTCAATCAATGGCCCTGACTAACTTGCAGAAGTTAGGGTTTTGCGCCTCGCGCAGTATATCATACCTTGATTGTCGAAATTAAGCCTAGGCGAACTAGGTAATCAATCCGCCATGGATTAGCAGGTGCAAAAACTTGCCCATAATCAGAAAACAGGGAGTCACATCAGCAAAGGGAGGCGTGGCCATGCCTTAGGCCAACTGGCACCACCAACCATTAGCCACACCCCTTCCTAAACCGGCCCTATTTATCTCGATCAATCGTGTCGCCTCAAATTAGCCACGCACACATAAGTTGTGGCTGGGCCCATACTTGCCGGCCCCACTTCCCATCGACCAATCAGGTCGCTCTAAAGCCGCCACACTCTCACCAGAAGTGTAGCCACGCCCATGCTTGGCCGGCCCCTTTCCTCGGTCAATCAAGTCGCTCCAAACTTGCCACCATACATTAAAGGCCAAACGCACCCTGCCGTGCCGCCATACTAACTGGCAAGCCAAACGCGCCTTACCACAACAACATATTAATCGCATGCCAACATGCCACTGTCGCGTAGCGTGCCACTTTTAGCCTTGGCCACGTTGCCAAGCCCTAATTCTTACCACGGCGCCAAAACCTAAAACCTAAGCCCTAATTCTTACCACGGCCAAAACCTAGCCTTGCCACGCCGCCAATCCCTAATTCTTACCACGGCGCCAAAACCTAGCCTTGGCCACGCCACCAAGCCCTAATTATTACCACGGCACCAAATCCTAGCCTTGGCCACGCCGCCAAGCCCTAATTATTACCACGGTGCCAAATCCTAGTCTTGGCCACGCCGCCAAGCCCTAATTCTTACCACAGCGCCAAATCCTAGCCTTGGCCACGCCGCCAAGCCCTAATTTTGGTCACGGAGCCAAACCTTAGCTTTGGCCATGCTACAATGCCACATGCGTGGCCATGCCACAACGCCACTGGCATGCCGCCATGCCACGGCTACTGGCATGCCTTTATTCCATGGCTACGTCACTGGCATTCCACTAGCATGCCGCTATGCCATGGCTCCACCAGACGCTACTATGCCAATGGCGCCACTTCGCTATACAACATGATGCGGCCATAATCAATGGCCACTCTTCCTCATAAGATGCAATCTCAGCCATCCAAGTTCGCCACTGAATTGACGGACTTGCGGCAAGTCCCAGGCAACCCGCTATGCCACGGCTACGCCAGACGCCACTATGATAATGGCGCCACTTTGTTACACAACAAAGATGTGGCCATAATCAACGGCTACCCTTCCTCACGAGATGTAATCTCAGCCATTCAAGTTCGCCACCTAACTGACAGACTTGTGGCAAGTTTTAGGTGGCCGACCAAGGCAAGCCTAATACCATCACATGTTATTTTCCTATGGCAAAGTCTCTTGACTTTGACTTGCAACACATAGAAACTTGTTACACGTTTTCCACGAAAACACTCGAGACATCAAACATGTCACAAACTGGGGGATACTCATCAAGGTATTGGTCTGGCGGTTTACATCGTGCGGCGTGCAATGCGCCCGTTACAAGAAAGTGTCATGAAGTAGGACAATTAGTGGTGGTGAAAAGTAACGGTGTAAACAATTCATTTCCTTCATCATGGAAGCGTAATGACTGAAGGAGTAGAGAAGGTAATTTGCTACTTTCCCCTCCATCGTTCTCCTTTCAATATTTCCTTCAGCAATTTCCCCTTTCATGCGATGTTTGTAACTTCTCTAAAGTGATTGCATTGCTTGCATTCATGAGTAGAGTTTTCAATTTCAATTGAAGAACATCTTCCCTTAAAAAGTTTTCCTGGACCATCTTAAGTGAAAAATACCAAGTAAACCCAAACCCTCACAGAGTCATTACCCGTCGATTGAAAACCATAGAAATCAAACCCCCACAAAATGTCTTATTCATAAAATACCGAAGAAAAGAATAATGCAAGAAAGAAGATCATCAAGAAGCGCAGACACTTTCCCTCAAGAATCTCTAGCCACGACTTTCACCCGTCGGATTTCTATTTCTCTCATGACGTGTTATCCAACTTGTGGCAGCTCGCACTTACGCACTCACGCGCATGCCACTAGTAGCCCTGGATAATTTGCAAGGGAAAATCCAATAAAAAGAAATGGTTCTTCGCAAAAGGGGTTTTGCTAGGTCTCTTCCGTAAGGTTTTATTCATTTAATCAAAGATATGAAAGCAACATAAACGAAGGAATGATACTCGGTGAGACATGGCTTCTGGCCGCACATAAACTAAAAAAAAAAAAAAAAAAAAAAAAACCAAAAAATATCTATGAGCTACGAAAAGATTGTTTTTCTTTACTTTAAGGAAATCGCAAAATGGGAAAACCAGCTTGTCAATGACGAACACCTTGGTCAATGACGCTCCATCGTAGCTTCAAGCACATGCCCCCAACACATTTTCCGACAAAGAAACATTCCATCCTTAAGCTATCTCAACAAAGCCTTCAAGATCCCATCCAAACCGTTTCACTTCAACATTCCATCCGTAAATCGTTTCAGAGTTTCAACATTCCATCCTGAAGCCGTTTCAAGAAGAACTTCAACATCTCATCCTAATCCGCTTCACCAACAGGCCCAAAAGATACATCCCCATAAACTTCTCCAACGACTTCAACATGTGCTTCCACCGCCTCACCATCTACCTCGACATCATACTTAGTGGTCGCATCGATTTCCTCAATAACAGTTTCACACCCACTTCGTGGTTGTTTCTGGTCTCTCGCAAACCACAACCTCTTGGGAATGCTCTGGTTCGTCCACCTCATAATCGAGGATTACGATACCATTATGGACATGGTAATTAAACCGCTCTCATCTAGAAGTTTCTTGACTCCGCCCTTCACCGCGTTTCAATCGAGAGGCAAATCGTTCAGCCTTGCACTGGGTTGTGGAGAAGCTTCATCACGTTGATATTTCCCGACTTGCTGGGATGCTTCATCACGTCTCCATTTCTCCTCCATGTCAATCAAAGCCATGAAATCCTGGGTGCGCACCCGCACGATGCGTAGATGGGTGAGGGACATGCCTTGTATAATCCGGCCGGCTGCATGGAACAAAGGTTTGATTTGGTTTAATATCTCCTCATGTGAAGAAAACCTGGGTTCGTCGACTTCAAAAAATTTCTCCGAAGAGTCAGAGGTAAGTGAACATCACCTAAGATCCCATTGTGCACTACAAAAAAAAATTACATTATGTCTCGATTCGGTAATCGCATTGAAGAACACAAAATGGAGAACTACGAGAAAAGACACGAGACGATACTTGTGAAGAAGACGGGAATTCTATGATGATCTTTACGAAAGAAAGAATAATGGCTCACCCGGACCGATGGAAAGAGGCTTGCCGCTACGCAGGTAAAACCAATGATGCGAAAATAAAAGGGTGGACAACGCCTTTTATATACATTGTATTTTGAAGTTTGAGTAGAAAAATGTTTCTTCTTTCGGTCATGCACGCCATTCCATGACTTAGCCAAAGGAGCGCTTTCATCACCGCTCAAAAGCAACGCAATCGCCGCCCGCTTCCACAAATTTAGCAAGTAACGCCATGACTTCAAAGACTCCGTGATTAAAGCCGCACTATCTCCGCCCATTCTGCAAAAAACGCCGGCTCCATCTTCACTGTTTGGTATCCAAATTTCAAAGTATTGTTTCCACAATGCCACAGACATAGCCAAGCCAGAAACACCACGCCCGTGCTAGAAGTCCGCGTCCAAGCCAGCAGCGCCATCCACCGTTCCAAGCTAGGAGCGCCACTTCAATCTAGCCGCGCCATCCACCTTCCGTATCCAGCCAAAGCAGCGCCATCTCCACCAGCCAATGAGGCGCCATCCTGGTCGTTCAAAGCAGCGCCATCTCCATACGTTCTGAGACCTAGCCAGCTAGCGCCATTCACCGATTCACAGACCAAATTGCAGTCCCATTTCTGCCAATCAATAGCCAAAGCTGTAGCGCTGATGCCAAAACCCCATGGCCAAGCCGAATTTATGCAAAACCACCAATACAGGGATCACGAATTCCTCATCCCTTCCGCTAAAGGTTAGTCGAATTTCCTCGGCAATCTCTTCACGTCTTGTCCTTTCGATTTTACTCTTGTCTGTCACCATCTCATGCTTACCCCGCAATAACGCCGCTGTTAGGTGCTAAGCAGGGGACTTAATGTTGATGGTGGTTTTTAACTCAGGGTTAAAATCGTAAAACCTTGCATCTGATGTGACGTCACTCTATAAGGAAACGGTGTCGTGAGCGTTAACCTCTCCACCGACATATTTATTGAGCCGTTCAATATACTTACATGAAATTTATCCATACCGGCGAATGTAGCAACCATCCCATATGTTCTCAGAAATTTCGGCGCCTTATATTCTATATTCACTTAATATAAGTTCCTTTGAATGCCTTCTATGCTATGTTCTCAGGATGAACCCTTAATGTTGATATGGCATGACGATTTGTGTTCACTCGCATCAGAGTAGCACGAATTTCCAAATATCAAGGATAAGGTCTTTGCATAAGGTATTCAATCGAGAAAAGCATGTTGCTCTCTCGGTAATGAACTTAAAAGAACTCGTGTCAACATATAGAGTTCAATCAATTGCCATGACTAACTTGCGTGGTTAGGTTTTGCGCCGCACGATATCGACCTTGCTTGTCGAAATTAAGCCTCAGCGAAACTAGGTAATCAATCGCCATGGATTAGCAGTGTGCAAAACTTTGCCGTAATCGGGAAACAAAGGATCCGCAAGATCAAAGGGAGGCGTGGCCATGCCTTAGGCCAACTTGCGCCACCCGCCATTGCACACACCCTTCCTAAACCGTCCCTATTTCTCTCGACCAATCGTGTCGCCTCAAATTAGTCGCGCGACACATATGTTACGGCCGGGGCCCATACTCGCCAGGCCCCACTTCCCATCGACCAATCAGGTCGCTCTAAAAGCCACACTCTCACTGTATGTAGCCACGCCCATGCTTGGCCGGCCCTTTCCTCGCCCAATCAAGTCGCTCCAAACTTGCCACCATACATTAAAGGCCAAACGCACTCGCCACGCCACCATACTAACTCGGCAAAACCAAACATTCCTTACCACAACAACATATTGACGCATGCTAACATGCCACTGTCACAGATGCGTGACACTTTAGCCTTGGCCACATCGCCAAGCCCTAATTATTACCACGGCGCCAAATCCTAGTCTTGGCCACGCCGCCAAGCCCTAATTCTTATCACGACGCAAATCCTAGCCTTGGCCACACCGCCAAGCCCTAATTTTTAGCCACGGAGCCAAACCTTAGCTTTGGCCATGCTACAATCCCACGTGCGTGGCCATGCCACAACGTCACCGGCATGCCGCCATGCCACGACCATCGCATGCCGTTATGTCGCTGCCACGCCATTAGCATGCTTTTATGCCATGGCTACGCCACTGGCATGCCGCTATGCCATGGCTCCACCAGGCGCTGCTATGCCAATGGCGCCACTTCGCTATACAACAAGATGCGGCCATAATCAATGGCCACTATTCCTCATGAGATGCAATCCCAGCCATCCAAGTTCGCCACTGAACTGACGGACTTGGGGCAAGTCCCAGGCAACCTGCTACGCCAGGCACCACTTTGTTTCACAACAAAGATGTGGCCATAATCAACAACTACCCTTCCTCACGAGATGTAATCTCAGTCATTCAAGTTCGCTACCAAACTGACGGACTTGTGGCAAGTTTTAGTGGACGACCAAGGCAAGCCTAATAGCATCACATGCTATTTTCCTATGGCAAAGTCTATTGACTTTGACTTGCCACACATAGCAACCTGCTACACGTTTTCCACGAAAGCACTCGAGACATCAAACATGTCACAAACTGGGGAATACTCATCAAGGTATTAGTCTAGCGGTTTATAGTGTGCGGCGTGCAATGCGCCCGTTACAAGAAAGTTTCATGAAGTAGGACAATTAGTGGTGGTGAAAAGTAACGGTGTAAACAATTCATTTTCTTCATCATGGAAGCGTAATGACTGACGGTTACACGAATTCACTTCCTTATCATGGAAGCATAACGTCTGACGGTTACACGTTACTCTATTCTTCCACCACTCAATAGTTTCCACTTCCTACGATACCGGCACGTTTCAATATGACTTGTATAAATAGGCTCCACCTATTTTCACCAAACAACAAGTTTAGGTCGGGTAACAATACGGATCTAAAAATCACCTAGTAGCTTTCCATCTCCCTAACCCGTTCTACTTTCGATACAAGTCATAAAACAAACCACACCTTCAAAAATTAATCAACGATTTTGGTCTCAACACTCTCTTCGCTTCCCTCTCTAAGACCAACCCTTCTCCTTCACTTTAGACTAAAGCAAGCCTGAACGGCCATTTCTTGGTTTAGGCCAGATTGTACATATTGATCTCTCCAAAAGTACTCCTGTGCATTGTTTAGGGTTTAGATTCATTTCTCACCCACACACCCTAAATTACCAAAATCATCGGAAATGCTTTTCACCCACAAACAGATAGAAAGGTAGTTGAGCATTAGACTTCACTTCGCTCATCTAAATGTTCATGACTTGATTCATGTGAATCAAAATCGATTTTCTTCAATTGTGTCTTGTACATTTCTATGAGAATATAAATAATTGAACAACTCTAAGAACTAGTTTCATTTAGGCATTTGAGCTAGTTATGATTAAGATGAATAAGGTTGATATGAAAGTGTTCATATGGCTAACTTCGTTAACTATTGTTGAGCCAACAAGATGTACACGTTTAGGTACGTTTACTCAAACCTAAATGAAGGTACATTTCATTTGTGTAACAAGCTAAGTTCGATCTAACGGTTGAAAGATATTAGCTTGAGTCTAATCAAAGTTTTCATCTAACTATGAATATTGAATGCTTTGTTACCAAGGTAACATTAATTTCAAACCCCGATTTTAAGACTATATAAAGGAGAACTCTAGCAACCGAAATCTAATCCCCACACCTCTGCCGTGATACTAGTTGCGACTAGAGTTGATTGTCCTTTAAACTTAGGTTTTTCATGAAACCATGTAGGTTAACGATCTAAAGACATCATTGGGATTGTGAAGCGGAAATCAACTATTTTCTTCAGTAGTTGCGTGATTCGATCTTGCATCTTCTATCGTGATTGAGTACTATTGTAGCGCCCCTAAGTTAGCAACACTAATCCAAGAGATTAACTAAATAAAGAGGCACTAAGAATCTAAATCATTTACTTAAACATTCAATTTATAAATCACCTTTCAAAAACTTAACCCAAAAACTAGCCCCGCCTCAGAAATATATATATACAAATATTCCTCTCAAGTGATACATATACAATAGTCATTTGGTTTACAAATAAAATATGCAACATAATAAACATAGCAGTTAATCAACTAGTAAACTCAATCCTTGAAGCTTCATTGCGCAACTCGATCCGTCACCGAACCGAAAGTGGAATGGGTGAGCACATCATCCCTAAAAGGGTGCCCGTAGGAATAACAACTAGCTTTCAAGTAAACATTAATATGATTCAAGACAATGCAGTTTTATCGACGGTCGTTAATACACTAAAGACAAGAAACACCAAGTAGAAACTTCTTCAAAGACATTCATAAGTAACAGTAAACATCCATATATTAGATGTGTGTTGCCACACATAAGGGAAGAGTAATATTGATGCCAATTCCACACCGAGTAGGTAATACTGCGGTGTATCGCCCTAGCCATAGAATACTGAATATATATAAAGGAAGAATAATATTGCGGTGTATCTCCCTAGCCGTGTAATATTGGGGTGTATCGCCCTAGCCATAGAATACTGATATTGTGTCGGCACACATCTCATACCGCACAAAGCACACAAAGATATGCATGAATTTCACAACCAAGATTGATTTGTAAAACAATAATGAATACAAGAGAGTTCGTTATCAATTCCCACCTTTTTTGATGAAAAGCCTCGCCTACCTCGAGATCCATGATCCACTGGTTCATCCTTTGATTCGATCGTTGTTAATAATTCACTGTTAATCATACAAGCACTTTAAGAAACTAGCCAAAATGGCTCATACAAGAATCATACAAATTTATCTAATGGTTCTAAGCCCATTATGGTATCTCATTCTCTACTTTTAACATAACTAAGAATTTACTAATCCAATTAGGTTGGTTCTATAGTCCAATCGATATGTCTAAAGAGTATCTACAACTTTGTAGAATAAGCCAAAGACTAATTCGGACCATAAGGGGGCCAAACATAATTTTAGGATAACTAATCCTAAGTCCAAGTCCACTAAACAAACCCATTACACAAGGCCTGGCCCAATCAAGCCAATCTAACGGTCACTAACGGTCAAAGGGGTAAACTAACAGTTTACGTCCAGTCAAGGTCAAGTCCAGGGTAATAAAATCGGTCAAGGTCCACCGATCAACTCGTGTAACAAATTGGGATCACCGAGTTAGCACATGATTGACTCGATTCAAATAGAGTCGAGAAATCTAACTAGCCGAAAGATACAAGACCTAAACTCTTGCAATGTGACAGCCATTGCTCAAAGCCAAGAATACAAGTGCACCATCATTGTGCAACAGAACTCTTAACTATAATTCACTTTCAATCTAATCATTCTTAAATAACTTTAAACTTCATTTACAAATACAAACTAAGTTTACCTGCAATGGCAGCTTTAAGCAACACCATTCTACATCTTGCTACACAACCATCTCAATCCTAATTCAGCAACAACCTACCTTATTCACAGAACCAATAACTGATAGACACATTTTTGCGTCTAATTTGTCTCGATTCTATATATTAATAGTGCTCATTGTTGTACTTATTATGGTGTTTTATGTGTTTGTAGGTATTTTTGGCCAATAAACATTTTGGAAAAATCGGTTCGAAAAGTTGGTAAAAGCGCCCTGAGGACACTTGCTATTCGGACTCTCACTATGGATAAGGGGTACCCAAATTACTAAGAGGCACCTCATGACACCCCAAGTCAGCCGCTAAAGGCACCCCATCGTAGGTTAAAGGGCACTCCATCTTTTCATTTCAAAGAACGTTTTAAGGAAAAAAACCAACACGCCTGCTGGATTAGGGTTGAGATTTTGATCGAGTTCTATGGAGACTAAAAGGTCGAATTTGTTTGGGTTTACTTCTTAGCCTAAAAAGGCCCGGGTAAAGTCGTTTGTTTGAATCCAAATTGGCTAAACTCGAGTTGGAGCAAAACAGAGGTGAAAGAAGTTACGGTCTCTCGTTGGCCTGATTTTGGAAGATTCGTGAGACTCGAATGTGATAATCTTCCCTAAGATACTTACTTACCTAATAAAGAGTTTGGGAAAGAATTGGAGGGTCCAAAACGCGTAAATCGATTCTAAGAGATTATTGATGTAACTTGCACGAAGGAAAGGAATAAATTTAATCGGTATTTTTAGGTTTCGAGGTGTATAAAGGTGGAGTCGAGTTCCGTGGAAGGGTATTGAAGTTTAGAAGAAGTTAGGGGAATTTTAGAACACAAACCGAGAAATCAAAGTTGCAGTGAAAACCGGGTTTTGTCAGTCGTTGCTTGAGAAGAACACGAAGAACAAAAGGCCATTGGCACACTGTTTTGGGGTCTTAAAATCAGCGAACAAAGCAATAGTGTTTACAACAGCTTTTTCTCAGAATAGTTCCATTATAACACTTGCTTTGTAACGCCGATACACCGTTGCAAATACTGTGTATTACTTTTCACTCTTTTAATCAACTTTGAACCATAAACCAATATTTTGAGCAAGTGATTAATATGAGGAGCTAAACCCCATTGCTGAGGCGAAGGAGGAAGCCAATTTTCCATGATGTGTGTGGTAATTTCTATTTTAATTAATTTTTGCAATCTCTTTTAAGATTATTTGCCTTGATTGAATGATTTTTCCTAAGCAATTGTGATTTCTCCCGATAGATTATGCTTAGACCTAGGTTTCGATATTCTATGCTTTCGAAATACAATTGTTATTCTAAAAATATACCTTTTGCAAAATATTAGAATCACTTTAAATGTAAAGAGTTGCACGAATATTGATTAGATTAAATCACATAAAAATTGAGTTGGTGGGAATCTCGAGTCTCAATGCTTTTAATATTGATAACATCTTTTGTCGTAGTTTGCTATAATTTTTAGTGAGTTTTCTATTTGTGTTTTGAATTTAAGTCTAAAAAATCCTTCACAAGTCCGAGTTGAATTTAATCTTACTACCACTTTTCTACAACTTGTTTAAAACACATCATTTTTGGCGCCGCCGATGCGACTTGTTTTTAGGGTTTTAGATTTATTTTTTAGTTTTTTATTTTTTTGTTCTTTTTTACGTTTTTGGGTATTTATCTTTTTCTACAGTTCCGGATCATAAAGAAAATTGAGCCAAGGAGTTTAGTGATTTCGTAAAGACTTGGAGCTAAAGATTAAAAAGCTTAAAAAGAACTAAAAAGAAGACAATTTTATTTTAGTTATTTTGTTTTTAGGGTTTGTATACTTTTAGAAAAAAAAACAATTGTATTAGGTTTTATTATTTTTTGTAATTTTTCTTTTCTTTTTGGACTTTGGACATTATTTTTATTTTTACCCTATGGAAGGGTACTTTTAAATATAAACTATTTGTGAGAAGGAGGACAATTACGATATTATCTCTCGCACCTTTTGGGTTCTTATTACCGACATAGGGAGTCGGTGGCCCGAGTCGACACAACCGATTCCCTCCCCGTCCTGAACGGGAGGTAAGATTCGAACACTCCCGAATCCGTCGTCAACAGTTACTTGTCTTCCATTCATTTGCATATATGCTTTGAGGACTTGAATACTACCGCTTTAATTTTCTAGTAAAGGGCAAGGCCTGGCCATACAAGATAAGGGTTCGGATTTCACCCCCGTTCTCTTCTTGCCCGCCTTAGGAACACGTAACCTACGCGAACCTAAGCCTTAAAATTTTGACTAGAACAAGACCAATATGGTAACGAGCTTAATAGGAAAGTCATTCGAAAAATATTGGTTACTCTTTTAAGCACACTTCAAGTTCATGAAGGTTTCACGTGAGTTGAATGCGTGATCGCGCCACCTTGTAATTCCTATGAGGCCTTGGGTATCAAAGCTCCACCGAGCTTCCCTCGCCTCTATTCAACTTACTTGACTCGGATTGATTCCGTAAGGTTTGCTTAAATTGTAACGAATTCCCCTTCGAAAGATTAGAAGCTGGTCTAGAAACAATCTAAGTGGAGCCATCATGCTTTTTGTTTTCTAGAAATCTCTAGGTTTGCTTTGGTTGAGTCGGCCTTTGATTTTGTGATTGCATAGAATCCCCTTCCTTATTCTTTTGCATACACGGGAACGTAAAAGAGACGCCCTAGGTAGATTTGTTAAAGAGAAACCTAGTAGTTTTAAGCGTCTCGATTACCTCAATTTAGAAAGTCCTATTTTTGAAGAGTCCGTTTTTGAACGTCCATTCAAGGAGACAATCCCTAATATTCCGATAGTGCCGTAATGGAAACTTAAAGCTATTAACCCGACTAGGACTACTCCTCCTCTCGTGGTATCGCATTACAAATGTATAAAATTATGAACTTAAACCTGACCTTACAAATGCCCCAATCTTCTTAGAAAGAAAATGAAAACCCCTATTTCCATGTTAAAGGACTTTGAGGAAATTTGTAGTACCCTAAAGATTAGAAACCTTGATGATGATGCTTTGAACTCAAAGTTATTCCCTTTTTCCTTGAAAGATAAAGCAAAATCGTGGCTATATAGTTTGGCTTCGGT